>ML804793.1:443-24739 GCA_009831015.1 Picea engelmannii
GGCTGGGGGGTTTGGGGGAAAGCGAGCCCCCAGTAGGGGTTCGGGGGTGAACCCCCTGAAGGAAAAAAATTGCCTTGTAAATGTATATTGTAATTTCATTGTAAATCTGGACCGTTCATTATAAGGTCGCATATCTAACGATAGAGATTATGTTAGGGTTTTTTGCCCTAGAAGGAAACCCTATTTTATGAGGGAAATGTATTGTGACTATGGATGATGGCGAATATTATATTCTGAGATAGGAGACTGTGAGAGAAAGAAGAGGAAGTTACAACGGGTTTGCTGTAGGTTGTATCCCTTCATATGCAGGATAATAATAAAGGAAGGACCTGACAATTTCTCTGGTGGACGTAGCCCACACTGGGTGAACCACGTAAATTTGTGCCTCTATTTTACTGTGTATCTTCTGTGTTTTGTTTCGGCATTTGTTTTATTTTATTGCTCCGTGGTCCTGTTTTTCTAACACACCTGAGTCAACCAACTATGCCTCATGATTTGCATGTTTGCTTGAAGAATCCAAGTACACATCCCTTCGTTCCATGAATGTTTTTTCTTCTGTAGAAGGAGCATCTTCAGATCCATTTCCTCTCTCAACACTATTGGATCAACATTGCTTCTTGTAGTGCCCTTATTTTCCACATATCCAACATACCTTTACATAATTTCTGAGAGATTTAGATCTCCCACTTGAGGACTTAGATCTATTTCTTTCCTGGGAACATCCTCTTGCAAATAATGTATCTGTGCTTTGTCCTTCCATGTTCTTCCGTTTCATCTCCTCTGACAACAAGGATGAAACCACATCATCAAAACTTAAAGTAGTTGTATTAATACCTATTGCCACAACCATACTATCCCACGAGTCTGGTAAAGAGAATAATAAATTGATACACTTGTCTTCATATGAAATTTTAATATCAACAAATAATAACTGACTTACCATAGTATTGAAGGAATTCATATGCTTTGTCATTGTGTCTCCCTCTTTCATCCTCAGGTTATACAACTTCTTCCACATGAGCAATTTATTTACTAGGGACTTAGACTGATACAAAGTTCCCAACTTATCCCACAGTTCCTTGGTTGTAGCTTCCCTTGACACATTCAATAATATTGAATCTGAGAGACACAACCGGATTGTTCTCTTCGCCTTCCAATACAACTTTTTCCAGTCTTATGTTGATGTTCATGTAGGTGCACTACCTAGAATCACTGCGATCCACTGATATTTGTCCACCAACAGATATTCCATCTGAGCTTCAACAACTCAAAACTTTGCCCATTAAATTTCTCGATCTCTATTTTCGAACTACTCACCATTTATTTTCACCTAAAGAATCAATATCGTATATCTCCTAGTGTAACAAGGCTTATCACAGACCCAAGCCAAACCCTTAGCCACAAAGGCATCCCCCTAAATCCAAAAACAACTTTGATACCAAATGTAGATTTTAACCTTGTACAATTAATTACTACAAACAAATTCTTAATAAAACAGAAAAGATACAATGACACACACACACACACACACATTATACAAAGTTTTTTACCCTGGAAACCCAAACCAAGAAAACTAACAACCTGTTTAGAGCCACACCTCTAATATTCTATTCATTTTTTTTTTTCATTTTTTACAATACAATATACATATAGGATCCCACGGCATACAAATCCCTAATCCATTGACCCAGATTAGTCAATAACCCTAATTCCTTAACCAGAATTAGAAAACCATCGACAAAAACAATGTGCCAAAAAACCATAAAAAAATAGACGCAAAAAATTGCCGAAAACAGACTAATTTTTTTTCTCAAGGGCTCTCGCCCCCAAACCCCCGCAACCCTCTCGAAAAGGGGGTGCTAAGCAACCCCCCAGACCCCCTTTGATCCCATATCAGTGTGAAATACTTGGGATTAATTTTGCAAAAAATTTAAATGTTAGGGACCTAACCCCTCACGTAGATAGAATACTATATTTTCCGTGTAATAAAGGTTGACATTAGTTAGTAAGGCCTATTTAATAAATGTGAACAAGTCAATGTAAGAATACCTATTAGAATCTTTTTCATCTAGAAATATATTCCCCTAGAATGTTCTTTAGAAGATATAATTAGTATAAATAATAGTAGGAGGCATGAAACAACTTGTCTTGAGAATTATTATAATACAACTCTGCTCTGATGGAGGTTTCCCCCTCGAAGAGACAAGGTATTATTTTTGGTATTTCTCTTCTCAATATTTTGTTGTTCCATTGATATCTGTTGAATATTCATGTTTCAACATATTATATTATATCTGGTACCTTACAATAACACATACCCAACAAATAGAAGTAGCTAGAAGAACTTTATATCATCCAAGTTCATCAAGAGATTGAAGTTGCTGACAATACTACACCCTAATATGTACACCATTAGTTGGTTTAAATAAGGATGAGACATTTGTGTCATTTAGCAATGTCGCCTACCCTATGGTATCAAACCATTCGAAGATGAGGCACTGTACGATGTTGGCCCACTTGAAGTTTGTGATGTTCTTTTAGGATAACTCTATATGTGGAAATGTCATGTTGTTTAAGAGTCTACGCCCCAAAGTTTCATTGTTACTTTGGGAGGTTAACTTCATAAGGTAGTAGAGGTAGTTTCAACTATCATAGTTTCCTTGATCTCGACAAAACAATGAAAGAAAACAATCTCTTAGACTAGAATATTTGTCGTCTTCATGATTCAGTTAGAAGGTGAAAAAAAGATAATTGCAACTACCTTGACCTCTGTATAGGGTCTCTCTACACAATAGAATTAGGTGGAAAAGATAGTGGAAGAATATAGAGATATCTTCACTTCACCTATAAGGGTGCCTCTACATGGTTGGGTCAAGATTTTAATTGATATGATACCTGCTACTCCTTTACCTAATGGACCAACATAGAGACACTCTCTTTTGGAGAATGAATAATAAAACATTATATTCAAGAGCTCATCCAAAAGGGATATATCTAACCAAGATCCTTACCTTGTGAGAGAATAATTATGTTGGTAGAGAAGAAGGATGGGACATGGTGACTTTGCATTGACCACAAAGCTTTGAACAAATTCATAGTAAAAAACTGATATCTAAAACCTATATTGATGATATTCTTGATCAACTCAAGGGTGCCAAGTTTTTTAGTAAGAATGATATGAATTCATGCTACCACTAGGTCCCAATTGAGAAAACTGATGTATGGCAGTCAAACTTTCAATATAAATGAGGCCTTTTTGAGTGGTTGGTCAAGCCTTTTGACTTGACTAATGCATTGACAAGGTTCACAAGGATGATGGATGATATATTGCGGCCATTCACAAAATATTTTGTGGTCATGTATTTAGATGATATCCTCATATTAAGTAAACCACATGTAGAGCATTTATTCAACAACTCTTGAGCACCCTACGACAACACAAGTTATATGCCAATATAAAGAAATGCTTATTTGACATGCAAATAATTCAATATCTAGGATATATCATGGATGAACATGGTGTGCATGTGGATATAGACAAGATCAAATCCATTTAAGATTGGTTGACCTTGATGACACTAACAAATATCCACAAAATTTTGGGCCAACCAACTTCTATCATAGGTTAGTGAATGCCTCTTCCATTCACAGATGTGGGTGAAGGGGACTTTGATAATTTCATTATTGATGGTGGTAGATACAAGAACTTTATCTCAATCGAGGCCATTAAGAGATTTAAGTTTCCAATAATTCAACACCTCGATCCATATTCCATCAATTGATTGAGCCAGGGATGAGATATATGCACCAATTAGCAATGTCGCCTACCCTATGACATCAAACCCTTCAAAGATGAGGCAATACATGATGTTTCCCCACTTGAAGTTTGTGATGTTATTTTAGGACAACCCTATATGTGGAAACACCATGTTGTTTATGAGTCTAGGCCATGTAGTATCATTTTTACTATGGGAGGTCAACTCTATAGGGTAGCAGAGGTAGTTTTGACTACCGTATTTTCCTTGATCTCAGTGAAGCAATGGAGAAAATAAATATTTTAAACTAGGAGATTTGTTCCCTTCATGATTTAGTAGAAGGTGAACAAAAGATCACCGAGACTACTGTGGCCTCTATACGGGGTCTCGCTACATAATAGAAGTAGGTGGACAAGATAGTGGAATAATACAAAGATAGATTCACTTTGTCTATAGGGGTGCTTCTATATTGCCAGGTCAAGCATTCAATTTATTTGATACCTGGTGATTCTTTACCTAATGGCCCAACATACAGACACTCTCTTCTAGAGAATGAATAAATCAAACATCAGTTTTAAGAACTCATCCAAAAGGGTTAGATTCGAACAAGCTTCTCACCTTGCGAAAGCCCAATTGTGTTGGTGGAGAAGAAGAATGGGACATGGTGACTCTACAAAGTTTTGAACAATATTTGTGATGTTAATTTACTTCAAATTGAATTTTGAAAACCAATGTTTAATTAACTTGGCACTTGTTATTATAATTTTATTATTTAAAAGAAAAGAAATGGAATCAAAGTGTTTTTTCTTTATTTTAAATTTTAATATGTTGAAAGCAATAACACATCAACACTTGTGTTTTTAAATTGTTGTTTATATGTTATTGTAAGTAATAAACATAGTTAGGGTCACTTTCCACCACTCTATTTCAAAAATAAATATAAGTTTAAATGTCTTGGTCAACTATAAGTTTAAATGTTTCTTGACAATAATAAAAGCAGTAGATCTTGTTTAACAATATTTATTTCATAGATATAAAAAGCATTTCTCTAATCTTAGTAATATTTGAACATCACATTAGGGGCGACATGTGTGTGTGTGGGGGGGGTGGGGGGGTTATTTATAATTTCAGAGGAAAATATGTAGCTGCATATTCTTGGGGTCTAGGTCTCTCTTCCAAGAATTTGGTAGAAGTCTATGGATTATATCAAGGACTGAAAATCACTAAATCACATAATATTCAAAACTTGATAGTGATTGGGGATTCATTGGTAATCATCAAATATATTATCAAGGGAACTGATTATTTGGATGCTAGACTTTCGCCGCCACTAAGTCGAATCGGGCATCTTATTTCTTTCTTTTTGCATCTCAATTTTTATCATGTTTTGAGAAGCAACAATATCAAAGCTGATCAACTATCGTCCCTTTCTAAATCACAAAAAAATGGGACCTTTGTTATTAATAATTAGGTCACTTTAGAGTCCATCCCTTAACATCATGTCATGACACTTGGTGATTCAGATTTTATGAACATAATGAAATGAATACAGATTATTAACATGTGCTTAACACAAAACAACAGAGATACAATAAAACTGGTTTTCTATTCAATAACGAAATAAGCTGAAACTGTAAAATGCAGCGGAAACAAGCTTGCTGGAATGGTGGCGGCTTATCTCTGAGAAGAGATGTGACGACAACGTGCATTCACAAGAAGAAGGTTAAAATGAGGCTCTGAAGGCCTTTTTTACAATAATCAGAATGCCCAAAATCCTAGACATCCAAAAACCTAACCCTAGGAGATGAAGCGCCAAAAGTCATGTGGGCCCCATTTGGGTAAGTTAGTACATCAAATTCTCGGGGTCGTAACTTTTGCATACGATCTCCGTTTTAGGCGTGTGATAGCCCGTTGGAAAGGTATCGTCGAGGAGATTCATTTTTGGGGCTCAATTATTCTTTTGGACATCATTGAGGAGATCAATCCCGAAAAACCTTCATTTAGGCCCTCAAAATGGTCTCGAAAGTTAAAACTGCTAAAAATAATAAATTGCCAAAATTGTCAGAAAATTGTTTTGAGCCAGTTGGAAAAGGTGGGTGGCCACCGACATCCATCTAGATCAATCCTCCCTCCTTAGGAAGCAATGGTCTCCATTGCGTTGAGGTCCCCCATAAGATGAGGAAATTTCTACTGAATTTGGCCCCGGGTGAGCCACTTGCCTTGGTGAAGGAGCTGCCCTGCTTTGACGACTCGATAAAGCTAGATCCTTTGTTTTCGAGTGCCCTTGATTTGTCTATCCACAATATGATCATTGGATGCATGTTGTATGCAATTGGGGTTGAGCTCTGTTTGTGTCAGTTGTTCTGCTACTTCTGAGGTGTCCAATAATGGTGGGAAATAAGGGCAAAGGAGATCCACGTTGAACACTAGGCGCAGGCCAAGGAAAGGAGGAATGCTGAGCTCAAAATAATTACCCCCCATGGCCTTGGTGATAGTGTACGACCCATAACGGAGTGGGTGAAGCTTCCGATGGGGTCCTGTAAGGTGTTCTTTTTGTAAGTGCAACCAAACTTTTTCGCCCACCTGAAACTTATGTGGCACCCGATGTTGATCATGGCGTTGTTTGTACTTGTCATTGGACTTCTGTAGGATATCCTGAACCTGTTGGCGGATGTGCTGGATCTTCTCAATGAACCGGGTGGCTTTGTCAGCTTCAGTTGGAGCAGAGGATGAGTCGATTGAGGTGACCACAAAGGGAAGTGCAACATCTATGGGACCCAATGGTTGGAATCCCAACCCCACTTGAAAGGGGTTGTGGCCAGTTGAGCTATGTAGGGCTTGGTTGTAGCTATGCTGGACATAGGGAAGGCTCTCATCCCATGCGCGAGGGTGCTTTAAATTATACATGCGAAGGATATGCACAATCATTCGATTTACAACCTCGGTTTGGCCATCTGTCTGGGGGTGGAAGGCTGTGGATTTGGTGAGCTTGGTGTCCAGAAGTGACCAGAGGCTCGACCAGAATGTGCTAAGAAATCAACTATCTCGATCTAAGACAATGGTTTGTGGGATTCCAAAATGTACCCAGACTCGTTCAAAGAAGAGCTTGGCAGTGGCCTCTGCTATGATGCTCTTCTTGCAGGCAACCATAATCGCCATCTTAGAAAAGCAATCAACAACTACAAAAACACAGTCATTTCCCCACTTGGTGGATGGGAGGCCCGACATGTAGTCCATTGATATGGATTACCATGGCCTATCAGGAGTAGGAAAAGGGGTGTAGAGACCCTGTTTCTTAGTGGTCAGTTTGGCAATAGCGTAGGCAATGCATGAACTTATATACTTGCTGACCTCCTGTTGAAGTTTCGGCCAGTAGAAATGTTTCTGTAGAATCACCACTGTCTTTTCGACACCGAAATGTCCTGCCACCCCACTGTAGTGGGATTCCTAGATCAACTTCACTCGCTCACTTGATGGAACACAGATATGGCCCAGACAACACAACAACCCATCCTGAAGATGGAAATTATCGACAACTGTGTTTGCACCCAACATTTGGTAGGTGGTGGTGAAGTCAGGGTCTGTCTCATAGAGTTGGGGCCATCCAGATGTCTCATGGCTGCAAGAGTCTAGCACCGTGGTGAGTGCTGTGACTGGCGGTCTGTTGAGGCAATCAACGATGTGATTGGTGCTTCTTTTTTTATACTTGATGTTGAGGTGGAATTGATGCAAGTATGTGGACCACTTTTGATGGTAGTCATTATGCAATTTTCCCTATGTCTGCATGAATTGCAGTGGCTTATGATCAATGTGGATGACTGTCTCCTTCCCAGGAATGTAATGTCTTCATTGGCGGCATGCTTGCACAATGGAGTACATTTCTTTGTCGTAATTAGGGTACTTACGGACAATATCTGACAGTGTCTCACTATGATAGGCCACATGGTGGCCCTGCTGAGTGAGAACAGTGCCCACAACATAGTCTGAAGCATCGGTCTCGATCTCAAAGGGATGCTGCAGGTCTGGTAGTGAAAGTACTGGGGCTGAGCACAAGTGTTGCTTCAAATCATCGAACACTTGTTGTTGGGACCGGCCCCACGCAAATTTTTCCTTACCACCACCCCTGTTTATTTGGCTGAGGGCCCATGCAATATGGGAGAATCCCAACACAAACCTGCGGTAGAAATTGGAAAGGCCCAAGAAGCTTCGAAGCTCAATGAGTGTTGTTGGGGCTGGCCAGTCACAGATGACTTGGATCTTGGATGGATCCACATGTACGCCATGCTGATTAATGATGTAGCCCAAGTAATGGACCCTGTCCATGCCGAAGGAGAATTTTTCCAAGTTGGCGTATATCTTGTGCTGCCGCAGGGTGTGCAGAACCTGCTGAATATGCTGCAAGTGTTCGGCCCAAGTCTTGCTATAAATTAGAATGTCATCCAGATACACCACTACAAAATTATTGGTGAATGGTCGTAGGATATCGTCCATAATCCTCATGAAAGTGGCTAGAGCATTTGTCAACCCAAAGGGCATGCCCAACCATTCAAAAAGGCCTTCCTTTGACTTGAAGGCGGTCTTCCATACATCTGTCTATTCTATCGGGACCTGGTGGTAGCCGGACTTCAGATCAATCTTACTGAAGTATTTGTCCCCCGTGAGTTGATCCAGGGGGTCATCTATTCGGGGAATCAGGTACCGGTTTCTGACTGTGATTTTATTCAGAGCCCAGTAATCAATACAGAGTAGCCAAGTTCCATCTTTCTTCTGTACCAGTACGATTGGGCTCCCGCAAGGTGATGAGCTGGGGTGGATGTGCCCCTTGTGGAGCAGTTCTTGGATCTGTCACTTGATCTCCTCATTCTCTAACAAAGAGCGACGATAGACTGGCCTATTAGGCAGCAGTGCGCCGGGGGTCAGATCGATGGGGTGCTTGACCTGACAGTGTAGATTTACCCCTATAGGTGAGGAGAAGATATCCGAGTATTCTTCCACGACCTTATCTACTTGCTTCTACTATGTGGAGAAGTTGACCGTAGAGACCCTGGATGTGGCTGTGATCTTTCGCTTATTCTGAGAGTGAATCACGAAGAAGACAAACTTCCCCATCTGAGATATGACCTTCCTGCATTTCTTAGCATAGATCAAGGAAATAGCACTAGGTGGGACTGCCTCGGGTATCCTATACAATTTCCTGTTCAAAGTAATAATAACACTACGAGGCCTAGACTCATATACAACATGATGTTTCCATAAATAAGGTTGGGCCAAAAGAACATCACAAACTTCGAGAGGAGCAACATCACACAATACCTCGTCTTTGAATGGCTTGATGATGTATGAAAGTTGACACTATTGGCTGACACAGAGATCACTTCCCTGGTGGAGCCATCCAATGGTGTAGGGTTGTGGGTGAGACATTGTTTGTAGGGCCAACCACTTGAGAACCTCTCCTGAGATGAGGTTCTTCTGGCTACCACTATCAATGATGAAGTGCAACGGGGTGCCTTTTACCCACATCTGTGAATGGAAGAGGCGCTCTCCTTCTTCTGGCTCGTCTGGTTCACCAGGCTGGAGCTTGGTGGTAGCAACGGTGGCACTGGGTTCCGTGTCAATGATCCATCTTCCCATTTTTGGTTCTGGCTCAGAGTCAGAATCCACATCTAATTTGGAGGCTTTCACTTCAGCCACCAACGACTTCTTTGAGCGACAGTCAGCAGTGTTATGACCAGGGCTCTTATGGAAATCGCACTACTTCCTGGTATCTTTCTTTATCTTTTTGGTGTCCTTCTTTGCTTGTGGATTGGACTGCTTGTCCTAATACTGTAAATCTTTTCTCTATCCTTTGTTCGATGGGTTAGGGCTACCCTTTCTTGGCTTTTGTTGTGAGGGGTTCCCGGGCCCAAATTGCTGCGTCTTTTGTTTGAGCTTCTACTCGATTTTGACAGCATATCGGTAGGCCGCGCCCAAGGATGAGATGTCCAAAAATTCAATTTCAGTATAGATGTATCTATGTAGAGCACCATGATACTTAAGCACCAGATGTCGCTCCGAATCTTTGATACCCAACTTGGTGTGCAAGGTATGGAAGATATTTGTGAAATCTGGCACTGCTTGGTCTCTTTCTTTCCGCAGTGTGGTCTATTTGGTATACAGGTTGTCATAACTTTCGACAGGGTAGTATTGTTCCTTAATAGCATCCCTGAAGGATTCCCAGGTGGTCATGACTGAAAATAATGAGGTTTCCTCTGTTTCCTTTTGCTCACAGAAAGTTTCCCACCAATATTTGACATGGGGAACGGCTTTGAGGAGTGCAAAAGTAATCTTTTCTCTATTTGAAAAGTTATGGACAGAAAAATACCCTTCTATTAGATTCAATCACTTGTCTACAACATCTGCGTCTATTTGACCTTCAAATATAGGAATATCGAAGTTTATTTGTACCTTGAAGGGGGTGGCGCCTTTGTTCGAAGAAGATGCGTCGCCTGTTGGTAGCCACCAAAGGATTTGTGTGAAAATATCCATCATCTCATTCCTCTGTTGCATGAGGGATTCCTCAATCAACATATTTAAAGGATCTCCTGTCCCATTATCTTTATTTTCTCTTGCCATGGGGGGTCGCTTGGGCGTGCGAGAGCTTCTGTCCTCAAGAGAAACAAGCTCGAGACCCAACTCTTTGTACTCCAACCTCGTTGGGGACATGCATTAAGACGAAAAGGAGCAGACCTCTCTGATACCACTGACACAAATTTTATGAGAAGAATGAAATGAATACAAATTATTAACATGTGCTTAACACAAAATAATAGAGATACAATAAAACTGGTTTTCTATTCAATAACGAAATAAGCTGAAACTGTAAAATGCAGCGGAAACAAGCTTGCTGGAATGGTGGCAACTTATATCTGAGAAGAGATGATCTAGATGGATATCGGTGGCCACCCACCTTTTCCAACTGGCTCAAAACAGTTTTCTGACAATTTTGGCAATTTACTATTTTTAGCAGTTTTAACTTCCGGGGCCAATTTGAGGGCCTAAATGAAGGTTTTTCGGGATCGATCTCCTCAATGATAGCCAAAGGCATGATTGATCTCCCAAAATGAATCTCCTTGGTGATACATTTCCAACGGGCTATCACACGCCTAAAACATATATCATATGGAAAAGTTACAACCCTGGGAAGTTGATGTACTAACTTACCCAAACGGGGCCCACATGACTTTTGGCGCTTCATCTCCTAGGGTTATGTTTTTGTATGTCTAGGGTTTTTAGCATTCTTGATTATTTTAAAAATTCCTTCAGAGCCTCATTGTAACCTTCTTCTTGCGAATGCGCATTGCCGTCACATCTCTTCTCAGAGATAAGCCGCCACCATTCCAACAAGCTTGTTTCCGCTGCATTTTACAGTGTCAGCTTATTTCGTTATTGAATAGAAAACCAATTTTACTGTATCTCTATTATTTCATGTTAAGCACCTGTTAATAATATGTATTCATTTCATTCTACTCATAAAATCCGGATCAGTGGTATCAGAGCAGTCTGCTCCTTGTCATCTTAATGCATGTCCCCAACGAGGTCGGAGTACAAAGAGTTGGGTCTCGAGTTTGTTTCTCTTGAGGAAAGAAGCTCTCACATGCCCAAGAGACCTCCCATGGCAGGAGAAAAGAAAGATGATGGGACGGGATATCCTTTCAAACTGTTGATTGAGGAATCCATCACGCAACAGAGGAACGAGATGATGGATAGTTTCGCGCAAATCCTTCGGCGGCTACCAACAGGCGACACATCTTCTTCGAACGAAGGTGCTGCCCCCTTCAAGGTACAAATAAACTTCGATATTCCTATATTTGAAGGTTAGATAGACGCAGATGCTGTAGGCAAGTGGTTGAATCTACAAGAAGGGTATTTTTCTGTCCATAACTTTTCGAATAAAGAAAATATTGCTTTTGTGCTCCTCAAAGTCGTTCCCCATGTCAAAGATTGGTGGGAAACTTTCTGTGAGCAAAAGGAAACAGAGGAAACCTCATTATTCTTAGTCACGACCACCTGGGAATCCTTCAGGGATGCTATTAAGGAACAATACTACCTTATCAGAAGTTATGACGACCTGTATACCAAATGGACCACACTGCGGCAGGAAAGAGACCAAGCAGTGCCAGATTTCACAAATATCTTCCATACCTTGCGCACCAAGTTGGGTATCAAAGATTCAGAGTGACATCTGGTGCTCAAGTATCATGGTGCTCTGCATAGATACATCCAGACCGAAATTGAATTTTTGGACATCTCATCTTTGGGCATGGCCTACCGATATGCCGTCAAAATCGAGCAGAAGCTGAAACAAAAGACACCACAATTTGGGCCTGGGAACCCCTCACAAAAAAGCCAGGAAAGGGCAGCCACAACCCACCGAACAAAGGACAGAGAAAATATCTATAGTATCAGGACAACCAGTCCAATCCGCAAGCAAAGAAGGACACCGGAAAGACAAATAAAGATATCGAGAAGTGGTGCGACTTCCATACGAGCCCTTGTCATAACACTGCTAACTGTCGCTCAAAGCAGTCGTTGGTGGCCGAAGTGAAAGCCTCCAAATTAGATGAAGATTCTAACTCTAAGCTAGAACCAGAAAGGGGAAGATGGATCATTGACGCAGAACCCAGTGCCACCGTTGCTACCACCAAGCTCTAGCCTGGTGAACTAGACGAGCCAGAAGGAGAGCGCCTCTTCCATTCATAGATGTGGGTAAAAGGCACCCCGCTGCACTTCATCGTTGATAGCGGTAGCCAGAAGAACCTCATCTCAGCAGAGGTTGTCAAGCGGCTGGCCTTGCCAACAATGCCGCACACACAACCCTACACCATTGGATGGCTCCGTCAGGGAAGTGATCTCTGCGTCAGCTAACAATGTTAACTTTCATATGACATCAATCCCTTCAAAGACGAGGTATTGTGTGATGTTGCTCCTCTCTAAGTTTGTGATGTTCTTTTGGGCCAACCTTATTTATGGAAATGTCATGTTGTATATGAGTCTTGGCCTCATAGTGTTATTATTACTTTGAATAGGAAATTGTACAGGATACCCGAGGCAGTCCCACCTAGTGCTATTTCCTTGATATCTGCTAAGCAAAGCACGAAGGTCATCTCTCAGATGGGGAAGTTTGTCTTCTTCGTGATTCGCTCTCAGATAAAAAAAAGATCACAGCCACATCCAGGGTCTCTGCGGCCGACCTCTCCACACAACAGAAGCAAGTAGATAAGGTCGTGGAAGAATACTCAGATATCTTCTCCTCACCTACAGGGGTACCTCTGCACTGCCAGGTCAAGCACCCCATCGATCTGACCCCCATCAGACCGCTACCCAATGGGCTAGTCTATCGTCACTCTTTGTTAGAGAATGAGGAGATTAAGCGATAGATCCAAGAACTGCTCCACAAGGGGCACATCTGCCCCAGCTCATCACCTTGCGAGAGCCCAATCGCGCTGGTACATAAGAAAGATGGAACCTGGCGACTCTGTATTGATTATCGAGCTCTAAATAAAATCACAGTAAAAAACCAGTACCCGATTCCCTGAATCGATGACCTCCTTGATCAACTCACGGGGCCCAAATACTTCAGTAAGATTGATCTGAAGTTTGGCTACCACCAGGTCCCGATAGAATAGATAGATGTATGGAAGACTGCCTTCAAGTCAAAGGAAGGCCTTTTTGAATGGTTGGTCATGCCCTTTGGTTTGAAAAATGCTCCAGCCACTTTCATGAGGATGATGGACGATATACTGCATCCATTCACCAATACTTTTGTAGTGGTGTATCTGGATGGCATTCTAATTTACAACAAGACTTGG
Organism: Picea engelmannii; assembly: GCA_009831015.1. NCBI lineage: Eukaryota > Viridiplantae > Streptophyta > Pinopsida > Pinales > Pinaceae > Picea > Picea engelmannii. Next base: position 14,047 of record ML804793.1, read on the forward strand.
GCCGAACACTTGCAACATATTCAACAGGTTCTGTACACCCTGCGACACCACAAGCTATACGCCAACTTGGAAAAAAGCTCCTTCGGCATGGACATGGTCCATTATCTGGGCTACATCATTGATCAACATGGCGTACATGTGGATCCATCCAAGATCCAAGTCATCCGTGACTGGCCAGCCCCAACAACACTCACTGAGCTTCGAAGCTTCTTGGGCCTTGCCAATTTCTACCGCAGGTTCGTGTTGGGTTTCTCCCATATTGCATGTGCCCTCAGCCAAATAAACAGGGGTGGTGGTAAGGAAAAATTTGCGTGGGGTCGGTCCCAACAACAAGCATTCGATGATTTGAAGCAGCGCTTGTGCTCAGCCCCAATACTTTCACTACCAGACCTGCAACATCCTTTTGAGATCGAGACAGATGCTTCAGACTATGCTGTGGGCACGGTTCTCACTCAGCACGGCCACCCCGTGGCCTATCATAGTGAGACACTGTCAGATAATGTCCATAAGTACCCTACTTATGACAAAGAAATGTACTCCATTGTGCAAGCATGCCGCCAGTGGAGACATTACATTCTTGGGAAGGAGAGAGTCATCCACACTGATCATAAGCCACTGCAGTTCATGCAGACACAAGGAAAATTGCAGAATGACCACCATCAAAACTGGTCCACATACTTGCAACAGTTCCACCTCAACATCAAGTATAAAACAAGAAGCACCAATCGCGTCGTTGATTGCCTCAGTAAACCGCCAGTCGCGACACTCACCATGGTGCTACACTCTTGTGGCCATGAGACATCTGGATGCCCCCAACTCTATGAGACAGACCTTGACTTCGCCACCACCTACCAAATGTTGGGTGAAAACACAGTTTTCGATAATTTCCATCTTCAGGATTGGTTGTTGTGTTGTCTGGGCCATATCTGTGTTCCATCAAGTGAGCGAGCGAAGCTGATCTGGGAAGCCCACTACAGTTGGGTGGCAGGACACTTTGGGGTTGAAAAGAGAGTGGCAACGCTACAAAAACATTTCTACTGGCTGAAACTTCGACAGGAGGTCAGCAAGTATATCAGGTCCTGCACTGCCTGCGCTATTGCCAAAACGACCACTAAGAAACAGGGCCTGTACACCCCTCTTCCTACTCCTGATAGGGCATGGGAATCCATCTCAATGGACTACATGTCGGGCCTCCCGTCCACCAAGTGGGGAAATGACTGTGTTTTTGTGGTTGTTGATCGCTTTTCTAAGATGGCGATTCTGGTTGCCTGCAAGAAGAGCATCATAGTAGAGGCCACTGCCAAGCTCTTCTTTGAACGAGTCTGGGTACATTTTGGAATCCCACAAACCATTGTCTCAGATCAGGATAGTTGATTTCTCAGCACATTCTGGTCGAGCCTCTGGTCACTGCTGGACACCAATCTCACCAAATCCACGACCTTTCACCCCCAGCCAGATGGCCAAACTGAGGTTGTAAATTGAATGATTGTGCATATCCTTCATATGTATAATTCAAAGCACCCACGCACATGGGATGAGAGCCTTCCCTATGTCCAACATAGCTACAACCGAGCCCTGCATAGCTCAACCGACCACAACCCCTTTCAAGTGGGGTTGGGATTCCAACCATTGGGACCCATAGATATTGCACTTCCCCTTGCGGTCACCTCGACCGGCTCATCTCCTGCTCCAACTGAAGCTGACAAAGCCACCCGGTTCATTGAGAAGATCCAGCACATCTGCCAACAGGTTTAGGATATCCTACAGAAGTCCAATGACAAGTACAAACAACGCCATGATCAACATCGGGTGCCGCATAAGTTTCAGGTGGCACTTGCAGAAAGAACGCCTTACAGGACCCCATCGGAAGCTTCGCCCACTCCGTTATGGGATGTACACTATCACCAAGGCCGTGGGAGATAATGATTTTGAGCTCAACATTCCTCCTTTCCTTGGTCTGCACCCAATGTTTAACGTGGATCTCCTTTGCCCTTATTTCCCACCATTATTGGACACCTCAGAAGTAGCAGAACAACTGACACCAACAGAGTTCAACCTCGACTGCCTACAATAGGAATCCAATGATTAGATTGTGGGCAGACAGATCAAGGACACTCGACAACAAAGGATCCAGCTTTATCGAGTCGTCAAAGCAGGGCAACTCTTGCACCAAGGCAAGTGGCTCACCCGGGGCCAAATTCAATAGAAATTTCCTCATCTGATGGGGGACCTCAACGTAATGGAGACCATTGCTTCCTAAGGAGGGAGGATTGATCCATATGGATATCGGTGGCTGCCCACCTTTTCCAACTGGCTCAAAATAGTTTTCTGACAATTTTGGTAATTTACTATTTTTAGCAGTTTTAACTTCCGGGGCCATTTTGAGGGCCTAAATGAAGGTTTTTCAGGATTGAGCTCCTCAATGATAGCTAAAGGCTTGATTGATCCCCCAAAATGAATATCCTCAGTGATACCTTTCCAACGGGCTATGACACACCTAAAACGAAGATCATATGCAAAATTTATGACCCCAGGAAGTTGATGTACTAACTTACCCAAACGGGGCCCACATGACTTTTGGCGCTTCATCTCATAGGGTTAGGTTTTTGGATGTCTAGGGTTTTTGGCATTCTTTCTTATTGTAAAAATGCCTTCAGAGCCTCATTGTAACCTTCTTCTTGCGAATGCACGTTTCCGTCACATCTCTTCTCAGAGATAAGCCGCCACCATTCCAACAAGCTTGTTTCCGCTACATTTTATAGTTCCAGCTTATTTCATTATTGAATAGAAAACCAGTTTTACTGTATCTCTTTTATTTCGTGTTAAGCACCTGTTAATAATCTGTATTCATTTCATTCTGCTCATAAAATCCAGATCAATGGTATCAAAGCGATCTACTCCTTGTCGTCTTAATGCATGTCCCCAACAAGGTCAGAGTACAAAGAGTTGGGTCTCGAGCTTGTTTATCTTGAGGAAAGAAGATCTCGCACGCCCACGTGACCTCCCATAGAAGGAGAAAAGAAAGATGACAAGACAAGAGATCCTTTCAAACTGTTGATTGAGGAATCCATCATGCAAGAGAGGAACGAGATGATGGATAGTTTCACGCAAATCCTTCAGCGGCTACCAACATGCGACGCATCTTCTTCAAACGGAGGCGCCTCCCCCTTCAAGGTACAAATAAACTTTGATATTCCTATATTTGAAGGTCAGATAGATGCATATGCTATAGACAAGTGGTTGAATCTACAAGAAGGGTATTTTTCTGTCTATAACTTTTCGAATAAAGAAAATATTTCTTTTGCGCTCCTCAAAGTTGTTCCCCATGTCAAAGATTGGTGGGAAACTTTCTGTGAGAAAAAGGAAACAGATGAAACCTCATTATTCTCAGTCACAGCCACCTGGGAATCCTTTAGGGATGCTATTAAGGAACAATACTACCCTTCCGGAAGTTATGACGACCTGTATACCAAATGGACCACACCGCGGCAAGAAAGAGACCAAGCAGTGCCAGATTTCACAAATATCTTCCATACCTTGCTTACCAAGTTGGGTATCAAAGATTCAAGGTGACATCCGGTGCTCAAGTATTGCGGTGCTCTACATAGATACATCCAGAACGAAATGGAATTTCTGGACATCTCATCCTTGGGTGTGGCCTACCGATATGCCATCAAAATTGAGCAGAAGGGCAAAGCAAAGATGGACAGTATCAGGACAACCAGTCCAATCCGCAAGCAAAGAAGGACACCGAAAAGACAAAGAAAGATACTGGGAAGTGGTGCAACTTCCATAAGAGCCCTTGGCATAACACTGCTGACTATCGCTCAAAGCAGTTGTTGGTGGCTGAAGTGAAAGCCTCTGAATCAGATGCAGATTATGACTTTGAGCCAGAACCAGAAAGGGTAAGATGAATCATTGACACGGAACCCAGTGCCACCATTGCTACCACCAAGCTCCAACCTGGTGAACCAAATGAGCCAGAAGAAGGAGAGTGCCTCTTCCATTCATATATGTGGGTAAAAGGCACCTCACTACACTTCATCGTTGAGAGCGGTAGCCAGAAGAACCTCATCTCAACAGAGGTCATCAAGCGGCTAGCCTTGCCAACAACGCCGCACCCACAATCGTACACCATTGGATGGCTCCACCAAGGAAGCGATCTCCGTGTCAGCCAACAATGCCGACTGTCATACCGCATCAAGCCCTTCAAAGATGAGGTATTGTGTGATGTTTCTCCTCTCGAAGTTTGTGATGTTCTTTTGGGCCAACCTTATATATGGAAATGTCATGCTGTATATGAGTCTAGGCCTCGTAGTGTTATTATTACTTTGAACAGGAAATTGCACAGGATACCCGAGGAAGTCCCACCTAGTGTTGTTTCCTTGATATCTGCTAAGCAATGCAGGAAGGTCATCTCTCAGACGGGGAAGTTTGTCTTCTTCATGATTCGCTCTCAGAATAAGTAAAAGATCACAGCCACATCCAGGGTCTCTATGTCCGACCTCTCCACACAGCAGAAGCAAGTATATAAGGTCATGGAAGAATACTCAGATATCTTCTACTCAGATATCTTCTCCTCACCTGCAGGGGCACCTCTGCACTGCCAGGTCAAGCACCCCATCGATCTGATCCCTGACACATCGCTACCCATTGGGCCAGTCTATCGTCGCTCTTTGTTAGAGAATGAGGAGATCAAGCGATAGATCCAAGAACTACTCCACAAGGGGCACATCCACCCCAGCTCATCACCTTGTGGGAGCCCAATCATGCTGGTACAGAAGAAATATGGAACCTGACGACTCTGTATTGATTATCGGGCTTTGAATAAAATCATAGTCAGAAACCGGTACCCGATTCCCCGAATTGATGACCTCCTTGATCAACTCACGAGGGCCAAATACTTCAATAAGATTGATCTAAAGTCTGGCTACCACCAGGTCCCGATAGAACAAACAGATGTATGGAAGACCGCCTTCAAGTCAAAGGAAGGCCTTTTTGAATGGTTGGTCATGCCCTTTGGTTTGACAAATGCTCCAACCACTTTCATGAGGATTATGGACGATATCCTGCATCCATTCACCGATACTTTTGTAGTGGTGTATTTGGATGACATTCTAATTTACAACAATACTTGGGCCGAACACTTGCAACATATTCAGCAGATTCTGCACACCCTGCGACAACACAAACTATACACCAACTTGGAAAAATGCTCCTTCGGCATGGACAGGGTCCATTATCTGGGCTATATCATTGATCAGCATGGTGTACATGTGGATCCAGCCAAGATCCAAGTCATCTGTGACTGGCCAGCTCCAACAACACTCACTGAGCTTTAGAGCTTCTTGGGCCTTGCCAATTTCTACCGCAGGTTCGTGTTGGGTTTATCCTATATTGCATGGGCCCTTAGCCATATAAACATGGGTGGTGGTAAGGCGAAATTTGTGTGGGACTGGTCCCAACAACAAGCATTCGATGATTTGAAGCAGCGCTTGTGCTCAGCCCCAGTACTTTCACTACCAGACCTGCAACATCCTTTTGAGATCAAGACATATGCTTCAGACTATGCTGTGGGCGCCGTTCTCACTCAGCACGGCCACCCCATGGCCTATCATAGGGAGACATTGTCAGATACTGTCGGTAAGTACCCTACTTACGACAAAGAAATGTGCTCCATTGTGCAAGCATGCCGCCAATGGAGACATTACATTCTTGTGAAGGAGACAGTCATCCACACTGATCATAAGCCACTGCAGTTCATGCAAACATAGGGAAAATTGCAGAATGACCGCCATCAAAAGTGATCCACATACTTGCAACAATTCCACCTCAACATCAAGTATAAAACAGGAAGCACCAATTGCGTCGTTGATTGCCTTAGTAGATTGCCAGTCGCAACACTCACCACAGTGCTAGACTCTTGCGGCCATGAGACATCTGGATGGCCCCAACTCTATGAGACAGACCCTGAATTCACCACCACCTACCAAATGTTGGGTGCAAATGCAGTTTTTGATAATTTCCATCTTCAGGATGGGTTGTTGTGTCGTCTAGACTATATCTGTGTTCCATCAAGTGAGCGAGCGAAGCTGATCTGTGAAGCCCACTATAGTCGGGTGGCAGGACACTTCGGGGTTGAAAAGACAGTGGCGATGCTACAGAAACATTTATACTGGCCGAAGCTTCAAGAGGAGGTCAACAAGTATATCAGGTCCTGCACTGCCTGCGCTATTGCAAAACCAACCACTAAGAAACAGGGCCTGTACACCCCTCTTCCTACTTCTGACAGGCCATGGGAATCCATCTCAATGGACTACATGTCGAGCCTCCCGTCCACCAAGAGGGGAAATGACTGTGTTTTTGTGGTTGTTGATCACTTTTCTAAGATGGCGATTATGGTTGCCTGCAAGAAGAGCATCACAGCAGAGGCCACTGCCAAGCTCTTCTTTGAACGAGTCTGGGTACATTTTGGAATCCCACAAACCATTGTCTCAGATCGAGATAGTCGATTTCTCACCACATTCTGGTTGAGCCTCTGGTCATTGATGGACACCAAGCTCACAAAATCCATGGCCTTCCACCCCCAGACAGATGGCCAAATCGAGGTTGTAAATCGAATGATTGTGTATATTTTTCGCATGTATAATTCAAAGCACCCTCGCACATGGGATGAGAGCCTTCCCTATGTCCAACATAGCTACAACCGAGCCCTGCATAGCTCAACCGACCATAACCCCTTTCAAGTGGGGTTGGGATTCCAACCATTGGGACCCATAGATATTGCACTTCACCTTGCGGTCACCTCGATTGACTCATCTCCTGCTCCAACTGAAGCTGACAAAGCCACTTGATTCATTGAGAAGATCCAACAAATATGCCAACAGGTTCAGGATATCCTACAGAAGTCCAATGACAAGTAAAAACAATGCCATGATCAACATCAGGTGCCACATAAGTTTCAGGTGGGAGACAAATTTTGGTTTCACTTGCAGAAAGAACGCCTTACAGGACCCCATCGGAAGCTTCGCCCACTCTGTTATGGGCTGTACACTATCACCAAGGCTGTGGGGGAAAAACCAGTTTTACTGTATCTCTGTTATTTCGTGTTAAGCACCCGTTAATAATATGTATTCATTTCGTTCTTCTCATAAAATCTGGATCAGTGGTATCAGAGATACAATAAAACTGGTTTTCTATTCAATAACGAAATAAGCTGAAATTGTAAAATGCAGTGGAAACAAGCTTGCTGGAATGGTGGCGACTTATCTTTGAGAAGAGATGAGACGGCAGTGCGCATTCGAAAGAAGAAGGTTACAATGAGGTTCTGAAGGAATTTTTACAATAATAAATAGTTCCCAAAACCCTATACATCCAAAAACCTAACCCTAGGAGATGAAGTGCCAAAAGTCATGTGGGCCCCGTTTGGGTAAGTTAGTACATCAATTTCCCGGGGTCGTAACTTTTGGATACGATCTCCGTTTTAGGCGTGTGATAGCCCGTTGGAAAGGTATCATTGAGGATATTAATTTTGGTCGCTCAATCATGCCTTTGTCTATCATTGAGGAGCTCGATCCAGAAAAACTTTCATTTAGGCCCTCAAAATGGCCCCGGAAGTTAAAACTGCTAAAAATAGTAAATTGCCAAAATTGTCAGAAAACTATTTTGAGCCCGTTGGAAAAGGTGGGTGGCCACTGAAATCCATCTAGATCACTTGGCACTCAAAGAGAAAGGCTCATTCGTAAGTTATTTCCTGCAGATTCACTTAAAGTGAAGGAGAGAGCAATGCGACCCTTCATTATCTCCCACATGGTCCCCTCCTTCAAGCGAAACTTTAAAAAATCATTGTAGAGTATGGTGATGGTCTTCCTGTGATTTCTTGGCGGCTAATTCGATGGTCTCCTACCTCTCTAGTTTTTTCTCAACCTTGGTTCAATTGGCCCCCCCTTGAATTGTTGGGACTTTTCACAGTTGTACCCCTCCTTTGTGTTGGTATTCTACAACAATCGATCTATTTGGTAGCCAACTCTTGGCTTGGGTGCTTAAAGGAATCGTGATATCTCCACACTTGGTTCTCTTGTTGGATTCACCTCCCTCAGCTTCCTCGAGTTTCTAGGTTTGGTTTCATTTTCACTATTCCTCAGTCTCTTGTCCCCTCTATATGTTCGTCTTTGGCTTCTGGTTATCAATATAGTCGTTTTCTTGGTGAAAGGTTTTGTTTGCTCATTTTTTGGTGTGTGTGGGTTTTATGTGATTTGGGTGGGGGGTAACCCTATATGTGTTGTGGGTATGTCCTCATTTGGTTGGAATTTTGTTGTTTCCAGCTATTCTTGGCTTAATTTCCAGAAGGCAATGGATTATACTGAACTCAGGGAAACTAGAAGGGCCCTTAAGCTTCATGTTGAGTCTCTTGAAAGTAAGGACTCTTTGTTGGAAGAATTCAACAGAAATTTGGGGGTCCAAGGCATAACTTTCAACTCTCATGAGAAGTTAATAATGGGCATCCTACAAACTCGGACAAAATGTGTTTTTGTTGGAGATATTACACACTCACCTAGAATTGTTCCTAAGTTTGATAGTCCAATGTTGAGAAAATTTCCTTAAATGAGAATATTCTCTCTAGAGAATATTCCCCTACAATATAGGGCACTCCTCTTCATTTCATAGTCAGTTACACCCAGTTAGACTAGTGGAATTCACTCATGCAAGGCAACCTCAGTTTTATCACCAACAGTTGCAAGTGTTTCTCTCACTTCAATGCATGTGACTCGATTAACCGATGATTGCATGGATCAATTAACTAGGACAAGGTGGAAGTTCACTCCAGTGTCTATTAATGAGTGTCTATATCTCCCTAGATCACTACTATGGTGCATCAGTTACTCATGTAGCCTATATCTATCATACATTATTCAGTCTTTGAGTGTGGAATACAGTTAATACAATTTTCTCATTATTTCACTCCATTTTTTCTCTCTTCTCCTCACCTTTGCAAGTTGTGTATTTTATTTTGTTAGCTAGATCTTCTGTGCAAGTATTCACCACATCTTACATGGTATCAGAGCCCACAAGCTGCTAGGAAGAAGGCACACCAACACTTTATTTGCAGGTACTGAAGATTGAAGAAAGTAGGAAGAATAAAATTTTCGTCGTCTACAATTCTAACGCCATATAACTATTTGCAGTGGAAGCCAAAGATTCAAATTCTTCTCAAAAGTAGAGGCTTATACCAAATAACCATTTCAATGGAAGTAGAGCCTGATTCTGCCGATGAGAAAAATTACTTTCTCAATAGACAAGATATGGCCATATGTTGTATCTTCTAGTCTATTTCTCCTGAAATTCTCCACCAAGTATATTATGAATCACGAGACTCAAATTCAAACAAACTATGGACCATATTGAAGGTTTTATTTGTGAATATAGAATATTGTGAAGATTGCATGCATGAGATTGAAAAGATAGAGCCAGAAGAGAATCCATCAGAAGATCAAGCCTCTTATTTTGAAGAGTCTTCTACACAAGTATCTATACATATTTTTGTTTCATTCATTAGAGATGATGTCTACTCTATTTCATATTTGTTTTTTGAATTTCATGCAAACACTTTTGCATGTGCCATGCATACATATCAGGAACCACATGCATGCACCATGCATGCATCTCAGGAGCCAAAAAGGGGGCCGCACACATCATATTCAATTACGACATATTCTGAGCCAAATTTACCAAAAAAAATTGTATAATTGAATTCCTCTCGTAAAAATACAAAATTTCAAAAAAATCATAATCCGAAAAGGAGTCTGGGAAGTGAAGTTATGAGCATTTTACAATCAACAAAATTTTAACGTTTTTTCAGAAACGACCACACGATTTTCAAAGTTTCAACCAAACTTCATTTGAATCTTCTTCATTACAAAAAGAGAAAGTGGATGTGTGTGGGCATCTCACTAGTGCATCTACTTCATCATATTTGTGCAAACATCTACATATTCAACAAGCACAAACTTGCACAATTGCAAGGTTTTCGTGGAGTGAAGGACACAATTTCTTAGCAACTGCTTTTTGTTCCTTCTCATTTTTTGTGTTTTCTTACGCATTTTACTTTGAGGGGGGGTTTATCCCATGATGTTTTCCCTCTTTCCTCATTTTTTCAGTGTCTCAATCTTATATGCATTGTACAATGGGTACCTAACATGGTCTCTGTTGCTGGGACCTGTTATCCCCGATTTCTAGGGATAACTAGGAGATCATGTCTTGAGGCCCACAGGTCCTAGACATGGAGTACTGAGAGCATGATTGACCTGAGAATGGCCCTGGAGGGCCCATATTTCTTCTTCTTCATCAGACTTGTCTTATTAGCAGCAACAACATCCATCACCTTCAGCTTGGACTTGTATCGGAGAAGACTCTTGCTCCATGAGGTAATTGGTCCAAGTATCATGGTATGTGTCATATTTGATCATTATAACTTTCAGATATATGCATCAGATTCCTTTAATTTCTGAGGACTGCTTGGATCTTACACTAACCCACTTGACCATGGTTGAGGGGATTGACGGGGTATCCTAGCAAGCTTGTGCCCATAGGTTTTGGTTAGCCACCAGGGGGGATTTTGAAGAGCCATCGTCCGCTCCCATCATATTATCATTCTTACATCTTATCTCCCACTCATCTATCCCATTCCCCTAGT
>ML804793.1:47991-61168 GCA_009831015.1 Picea engelmannii
TGGATCCTCAAGAGCTACTCATTTCACTTTTCTTTTGACAACATGTGCATTGTTGGTCTAGGAGTGGATTTTGGTTCCCTTAGTTTAGTTGGATGATATGTTGAGATAGAAAATGTCATTAAAGAGGAAATGGAGGCAATCATTAGATAGTTCATTGTTCCTTGCAATATATGGAAAACAATGAGGTTTTTGGGCATTTGGATGGAAGGAGATCTCAAGGCCTCTTTGTAAATCATTGATGGATTTGTTGCTCAAGTCATCAAGCTCAAATGAAAAGAATTAGTGGGTGAGTGCAAGCTAATGATGGTCTCTCATGGCACATTAGTGGTAATGAAAACATGGAAAATTATCAATTTGTTAACTTGGAGCAATGATTCAAGGAACTTTCACAAAGAATTTGAATATGGTGTAAAAATATGAAATATAGGAAATTGAATTAGCTTTTAGTATATATATTTTTTATTTATTGAGTTTTTGTATGACTATGAAATACAAGTTTTTCCAACAATGATATCTTATTTTTCTTGCAAAATATAATGCATATGTTTTCGTTAGTGTAGTTCTTGAGTACCTAAATGATGGAATTTCCTTAAAAAAATGTATTTGTAGAGAACAAATTGTTCTTGTGCATGACTATTGTTTCGAAAGTTATATATATATATATATATATATATATATATATATATATATATATATATATATATATATATATATATATATATATATATATATATATATATTAAATTGTGAAAGTCATTATGGCCCTTAAACTACGAGGTCATGCATTAGTGTAGCATTTGATGGTGTTAACATAATCAAACAATTTAGTTTTTTTAGATCGTATATCTTGGTCTGTATTAATGCAACCCAAGTGGTTTTTTTAATGGGTAAGGTGATAAAAAGTTATAGCATGAAAAAAAGACTTATGTTTATATATATTTTTATAATTATGAAAGTCATTATAGCCCTGGAATTATGAGGCCATGCATTAGTGTAGCATTTGATGGTGTTATCTTGGTATGTATTAATGCAACACAAGTTTATATATATATATATATATAACTTAAGAAGGTAAGAGATTACTTTGATTTCTTTAAAATTGTATTTATCTGCTCAAAAGCATTGAGAGAAGCATTCCAAGACCACCATAGTTTTGATGACTTAGGAGGTTAAGAAGGTCTGTTTTTAAAATTGTGATCTAATTTGGGAATAGGCAAGGAAATCTAAGTGGAAGTGTTTTTCATCTTCAACCCTCTTAGTGTCACAAAGATGGCATATTCTTTCATCCCACAGTGTTTTTGGAATTGTCCAACTCCCAATTTCACTATGTAGCTTGTCAGAGTTTGTTCTAATTTGAGCAATGTTGATTTTCTTCTTTGCACTTCTCAAAACTGAGAGGTACTTTTGATCTTCTAAATTAGGGTCGACCACCTCCTTGTAGTATCTAAGTTTCCTTTTATTCTCTAATTCTTTATCACACCACATATTCTCCTTAAATTTATAAGTGGGTTTTAGTTAGAGTTTGAAGCAATTTTGGGGATCCTCTTGTCATCCATGTTGTTTATCTTGTTCTTGTAAATTAGATATATAATCATAGCAATTCTCTTGATGGGAGAATGACTTCCTTCTATGACGAATTAACGCCTTATTAAAACTAGAGGAAGTGAGAGCACAAGAGAAGAAGAAGTTGGATCAACATCAACAAATTGTAAAAAGCTAGTTTGATTCAAACTCCTCTTCATACAGAAACTTCGAGGTAGGAGACTTGGTTCTCAAATGGGATAAACCCCACGAGGGAAAATGGGAACACACCAAGTTCCAGAACCTGTGGTTGGGACCGTTTGTAATGTCTAAAAAACTAGGTCCTAGCTCTTTCCGTCTACACAATTTGGAGGGACAACCAGACACTTTCCTGGTGAATGGCCAAGCTCTCAAAAGGTATTTCTCCTGATGATTCTAGATCCACCTCTCTGTACATATTTTTCTATTTTGATTTCCTTTTGCCTTTTGATTTTGGTTCTTTTCATTTTGCTTGTTTTTTCTGGTTTCTGAATAAATTTATTTCTGGGTCACCATTTAGTTCATGAAAGAAAACCAGAAGTCTCATTATAAAGAAATAGTCGAGGTCATTTCAGAGCATCATTGTTGTAAATTGCTAAAACTCAGACTAGCTAAGGAAACTTTCTGTTCAGAATAGTCTTCCTGGTTTCACTTTATAATCACGAGAAAATACAATCATCATTAAAACTCTTTACACTATCCCTATTTTTAAAGAAAACAACTCAAGTATGCTTTCCTGTCCTCGAAAAGTTTTTATTATCAGAAAACTAAGTTCAGATCATGATGAAGGTCATCAAACGAGATTTTAAATTGAAAAATATAAAGTTGTTCGAAGTCTGAAATTTTCAGCATCACCCCGTTTTCCTGAAGATCATAAAGTTTATGTCAAATTGTCAATAACTTCTAGAGAGATGAAAGCACTACAAAGTGTGGGAAGTATCTGTAAACCCACTGAGATATTGAACAAGTCTGCAGGTAGCGGGTAAATTCATGCATGATGCCAAGGCAACTTCTTCGGGGTACTGAATAGGCCTACTGGCAGCGAAGCAATCTCGGATTCAAGAAAATTATTAGGTATAACCTTTGCTATTAATCGTAATATGTCCTTCATCTTGAATTGATAATTCTTGGATAGGGTAGAGATGTCAGAGTGGGATAATTGACATCCCTATCGAGGCTATGGATGCCTGTTGGTAGCAGTGGCCTTGTCAACAATATTGGAGTCATTTTCCTAAACATCGTCTCTCTCGTAATTAAAACTTGTCACCGGTTTGCAAATACTGAAACACATATGACACTAGACTCTATTATTTTTTATTTTGATTGAGATGATCGATGTGTTGTCGACTGTTTCTTTAATTTTTCAATCATTCTAATCATGAACTCTCTGGTGATTCAAAGATAACTGCTTCTCCCAGTAAGTCGCCACCATTGGAAGCCCTACAAGATTTCGTTATTTGAACAACAAACTACACTTTCTATAGTTGCCTTCACCTCATCTTGTAAATATTATCATTTTGAGATGATTACTGGATTATAAAAGATGTTCATTAATTCTTTAAATTTTTCATTTTCGTTTTGTTTTCATGTTTGATTTATGACTGAAAGCATGAATCAAACATGAAAACTTAGATTCATATTATTTTTCCTATACAAGGCATTTTTTTTAAAGGTCATCATGCCTATGTCCAATTTAAATCCAACACTTGAATGACTTATATTTGGAATGTTTTGGGTATTGATATAATTTTTATATGCTTAGATGGTCTTACATTTGAATTATGAGAATTTCGTTTTGATATATTTGAACCCGCTGCAAAAATTATGGTTGTGCTAGTCATGGGAATTAATGAGAAACTATTGTACCCTGTACTTAATCCATCTTGCTGGCACAATGAATTAATAATCCTTTCATTACGGGTTATAGGTTTTCATGCTCTGTACGCAAGGTTTTCATTACCAGGAATGGTCAAGCATCAAGGCCGAATCCTCAATGTTCATACTATGATTTCACAGAGGCTTCATTTTGTTTGTCTCCATTTTATCAATTCATATTTCTTTCTTTTGATCCTACCATCCAAACCCATAATTGTTTTGAGTCACCCTTGTTACAGTCCAATCATATTGGTAATGGCTCCTATTGTTCGATTGGAGCTGAATGGCTTCCATGCACTGCTCTATCACGATGATGTAATCGAATATTTAAAAGGTCAGGGCTGGGATGCCTTCATCAAAAGGTTCGAAGGTTATAACCTTTGTGTGGCTAAGGAATTTGCACAGACTTTTGATGGGTGCAGGGCGATAATTGGAGATATCGAGTTAGAGGTAAATGAGGAGTTTGTGAGTGAAGCCATAGGGATTCCATCCACCGACGAGAAATGGTTCAAAAACTCAAATATTGAAGAAGTGCCATGGAGCCTCTTCATGATCTCCAGGAAAATCAATTGTTGCGAAAAAGGTATCCCTATTTCTTTGGTTAAAGCTGGGTGGCATGGTATGTTGTTGATCCTCAAACAATTTGTGACCTGTGAGGGTCGTTATGGTTTAGTTTTTCTCTATCACATACGACTGCTTATGCATTTCATAGGTTTTCAATTAAATGTGCCCTTCTATCTGTTGAGAATCTTGTACAAAATGTCTAAAAGGTATAAGAGATAGAGCCTCGACTCTAGTATTTTTTACCACGACTTGATTAAAATTCTGTTGATTCACCGTTTGACAACCATGGGCGATTGCTGGGATGGAGTTTTAACAAGGAATGGTTTTGCTCCAACCATTCCTATAGAAACCCCTATTTCAGGTGAACCACTGATAAGAAAACAATTTGACATTCCAAATAACGAGCCAAAATCTCTAAATAGAAACCCTCGAGATGAGGCGTTGCCCATTCAGTCTTCACATGAGCAATAGGTCGTTGGTTTCGAGTTTAGTGAACCCCTCAAAGTGAATTACTGAGAAAATAAAATCTTGACCTCAAAGAAAACGTGGAAAGACAAGCTAAACTCCTTAAGAGGAAAGGTAACATAGTGATAAAAAATGCAGACAATGTTAAGGCCATAATCAATTCCAAGCTACTGTGATCCATTTTTAGTCGTTTGTTGAAATGGTAAAACGATTTTCCCTCTTATTACATTCATGTTATCTTTTTGAATCAAATCGGTTTGAAATTAGATTTTGTTTGCTAAGATAAGACTTGGCTACATAATCTTTCTATTCTGTAGCCAAGTCATTTTAAATAATAAATTTTAGAAATTAGTTATTAGAAATTGTCTAACTTATTCCTGTTTCGTTTTCAGGAAATAGTAGATCTTGACGTTGATCATCTGGGAAAAACATGTTCGATTTTGCATTCAAATGATTAGTATTTCTTTTTATGTTTGCCTTGTAAAAACATTTATTAATTTTTGAGAAAAAACAACTCAGTTATGGGTGGTTGTTGGCCCTCTATTTTTGTAATATTTTGATTTTATGAGATCCTATCCTATCCTAGGAGATAGGAAAATAGGATTTCAAAACACTTTAAATGCTCTTCTTTTTGTAAGTGAAGGCATCTTAGCCTGGAACCAATGATGGATGAATGATTCTCAGAACTTAATGGAACAACTTATAACATTTCGGCTTTAGACCACTGTGAATGTTGTTTCATTGATGTTTTGTTTCTCTTATCTTGGGATATTAATGTGTTGTATAGCTTTAGTCTCAATGACATGTTATGTTCTATGATATTCATGCTATAAATTCCATTCATGATTTACTGTTCCATATGTTGTGACTGTGATCATCATATCAATTTTAATATCTAGATTTTTCTTTGATGTTTAATTGATAGATAATAATGAATGTTTTACAAAAAAGATTTCTTTGACTGTAATCATTCGTAATGATAAGATCATTGGATTATATGTGTTCACTATTATGTTCTTAAATCCTGGTTGCCAATACATTCCTTGAATTTATTCAGGAAAATTTTAGTATAAGCCTACTGTTGATTTCTTTCACAGGCGGGGCAGTTGGATGCTCTTTTGTTCGTACAGAGGCACGTACACATTTAACAAACTAATAACAGGTTAGCTTCACTTGCTTCTAATTTATGTCATTTTATGTTTTAATGAAACAAGAAAGTTTTAGATTGACTTTGAGCATCTGTACATCTTTGTTTCATAACTTAGTTAATTCAAGTTTTATTAGATTTATAATTAGAAAAAAGAAAATACAAAAATGTGCTTTCTTTATCTGCTTCTGAAAACAATTATCTTTACATTGATTTTGCAAGTTTCCATTAAAACTTGCAACATGTAAATTCTGTTCATAAGTGATATTTTTATATTTTCTTTCCCTGCTTAAATACATTTATAAATAATTATATTAGAGTATATATATATATATATATATATATATATATATATAGTTTTAGCATTAGTTATTTTATTTCCTTTCTTTATTTTAAGACCTTAGATTGGCTAACAGAGCCATTAAACCCATCAGAACAGGTTACACCAAACGACTTGGGTTATTTAGACAACCCCGGGCCGGACCTGTTCTTCCAGTTGACGGGCTGTCAAATTTTCCCATCAACAAAACTAGAGTTGAATAGAGCATCTATCTTGGTCTTCTTGACCCGAATCTTAATGTGGAAGAGCTTGGTCATCTCCTTCTCTTCCTAGTGATGAAGGCTACTTAGATTCACCTCCTTCTGTACAAATGTGCAGACAGTATTTCCATCCACATCCGAGCTACTTTCAACCTGATTGCTTGAATATATGGCTAAAAGATTATTTTTCTTTCTGTCCTTCGTGTGGTTCTTTGGGTTCATCTCTGGATGTGGTTTCCAACATTTTTCATTAGTGTGGCCATCAATGTTGCAATGATTGCAATGGTTGTTGGGATCTTTTCACTAATGTGTAGTGGTTGTTGTCTTTTTTATCTTTGCCCATTTTACACTTCTTCTTCCCCTCTTTGGAAGCCTCCTAGTGCTATTTTTGGTTCGAAGCACTTGGTTGCCCCTTTTTTTGGCCTATGTTTTCTAGGTATTGTTCCTATACACATGCCTCATCCACTGTCCTTGGCTTGAAGAGTGTCACATGCTTTCGTAGATGACTGTGTAAACCCCCCTGATACTTGAGGAGTACATCTGGCTTCTGGGGAGAGATACCTAGCATGATGCCATTTTTATGAACTCAGTGGTGTACTCTTGTACACTCTTCATGAAGTAGTGCCACCAGATCCATTGGTCCTCTACATACCCGATAGGGTAGAATTGGGACTTGATGAGGGTTTTTAATTACTCCCACCTAGTTACTAGGGGATCAACCTCCATCCTAAGTGTTTTCATGTGGCTTTCCCACCAGGTTAAAGAATAGACCTCTAACTTCAATCTAGCAAAAGAAATATTATGCCCTTCATCTATATGGTGAAAGCTAAAATAAAATTCTAGTTGTTGCAACCAATGATTCAATTTTAATGCATCAATCTCACATTGGTATGGCTTTATGTCTACTTTTGCTTCAATATTGAATAAGAGCTATGAAGCATTAATAACACTCAAACTCATTTGTTATTTCTCGGATTATTTCTAAAAATCCTTTCATAAGTCTTCCCGATCTCTTAATCCCCCCTCCGATCTAATCTCTAAGTTAGAGCCTCCATAATCTTTGAATGGTCTAAGCTTTCTTTCTAGAGCCTCCATGAGGAGGTTCATATTGTGATTGATGTTGATGACTTTCACTTCCAACCTCTCAAATCTCTCTTATGATGGATCTTGAAGGTTATTATGAATAGAATCGTCTTCCATGGCTACGGTTTCTGTTACTTCTCTTTAAGTTGATTCTTGGATCTTGCAACTTCCCACAAATACCCAAAAGAAAAACCTTATTTGATACCAATATGATCTATAAAATGTCATGGGCATTCCACTTGAATAGTTTGTCACAACAGATATAATAAAAATATAGAAATATTAACTATTGAAGTTATTCTTCCTTTGGATCTCAAACTCTTTGATTATTGTTTTTCTTCTTTAAAAAAATGTACGAAATAGTTCAAATGAAAAAAATAGAGAATAGAAATAAATACACACACCATCCACAAATAAACACAATATATGACTCGGGAAAACAATACGGGAGAAAACCTAGCTAGAAGTTGAGGTTTCTCTACTCTCTTTTCTCTGGTATAGAAATGATGCACGTACAAAGAAAGAGGCACTCTCTGTGGAGTTTCCTTTGACTTGTGCCCTGTATGGAAGCTTCAAAATATCCCCTCCTCTGTTATGCTCACATAATACCACTCTCATATGTTTTACTTAGCTATGGAACAAGATACAATGAAAAATAATGGAACCCCTTCTCCTCCTAATGGCCTGATATTTAACATAACCCGATAGCCATATATGGTTAAGTTTTTGATTTCCTCAACCCTAAATTGCGATAAAGTTTTGGAAATTTTATAATATTGTTGAAATTACTCACATGTATGGCCTCATATGCATCAATAATAGGCGATGGCGTGGGATCCTCTCGAACCATGGTGGTCACCACAATAGGTCAACTTGCGAGAGGCATAACTTTTGCATACGAGATTTGATTGACACACAATCTACACCATTAGAAAGGTATCGAAGTGTAGAACACCTTCAAGGGGATGGGAAAAATTATCGATACCATAACCCCAAAAACCACCTTTTAATTCCTCAAAATGGCTCCGGAAGGTTCCGAACACTAATTTTCCAAACTGGGACCCGCCACTAAAATGACCTTGCAAGTTGATTCCTCCAATTTTATCCACTCCAAAATCATCGATATAGATGAAAATTAATATAATGATACAATCTGGATCATATGCTCTCTTAAATTAAAAATAGAACCTCATTTAGAAGTGAGTGATCATTTTACATAGGCAACCTAGTTTGATCATTTTACACAGGCAACCCAATTTTCAGTTGGGTTATTTTTGGTGAAGTAATGTTTGTACTATTAATTTGTATTCCTCTGAAAGACAACATTATTCAATTTTACCATGAAAATACTCTTCCCTTCTCATGTTGTATGCTATAAAAATAAAACATTTATTATCTCACAACAACAGAGAACATCTATTCCTTCCTATATTAAATTATCACACATTACCCTGGGAAGAAAAATCACAAAAGTACAAAATTCGGAGAATACATGAAGAGTGAATATTTGGTATGCATCATATACCTTATGAACCGAGTCTAAATACGAAGTAATTCCAATAGGAGACCTTCGCATCTACCAAGTTCTAGGTTTCCTTACTATTGTATCGACAACAGGAATCTGAATTTCTAATTGAGTTCAGTATATACAGAAGTAATTAATAGTGTTTTGAACCTAATAATCTATCTAAGTTCCCAAATATCCCCAAATAAATTCCAATTTGACCTTCAACCAATTATCAGAATCCATTCTGCCACACAAATATTTAAGAAACCTTACTTGACCAAGACATGAAAGTCGAGTCATGCCAATTTTATATGCATAATAGTCATAGCCATAGAGCATTACAAATTCGAAGTAATAGGCACCAACTAAATCAACGGATCGAGTGGGTAGTGGTATTCATGTGGTGAACATATGGTACCAATTTGAAAAATCATTCTGGTACTTTTAGTTTTAATGGCCAGAATGGATGTTTAATGAAAGACACCATCCTCTTCCTAGACTACCACATTCTCTCCTCAACTTCTACTACACTTGAGAGACAAAGTACACAAAAATATGCATTGCAGACAAGGGAAGGAGAACAATGATACCTAGAAGCTACCTGTAGTGAAGAAGCAATTAGGAATCCATTGCATGTTTCATGTTTTTTTTGTTAGAGACCCTCTAGTTGCAGAGCCCTCATGCAAACCACCTGGTTCCATGAGCATTTCACCCAGTTGGTTTGACACGTGGAATTGGAATGACAAAACGTGTGGCATCCATAGCAGTCGTCATGGGGGAATTCATGCATCCTCTATGTGCTCCCATCAAGCCATTTAGGCACAGACACGATGCATACTCCACATGTGATCATGACAAACATGTAGTTACCAACAATATTATCAACAATGGCATATTTTTCTACAAATAAAATTGTTTGAAAACTTCACATTATTTTCATTTAAAATAATTTAAATTTGAGAAGAACAATGTGTATTAACAAAAGCGTGTCATTTCATACGGTTGGAAAACTATGAATCTGAAACAAACATTCAAATACGTTTGAATACGCTCGTGTTTGCTATATTCACATGTTGAATTGTTCATGTGATATGATACAAGATATTATGAAGTTTTGGTTTTATTTCCCAGGCGAAAAACTCTCCTTACAAATCCAAGTTCAAAGGCGCCTCATGGAAAGTTGACTATGTTGTAGAATGCAAAAAAAGATAGATTCCAAGTCCATGAGAGAGAAAGAGAGTTGTTCTCTGAAAGCGAAGAAGAGGTTGCAGGTACTGGTAAACTGTAAGTTAATTCCAGACTTACAATTTTTGAATTTCTGCAAGTTTTATATCTATGTTGGTTACGGTGATGAAGTTAAGGGATATATATTGTGGGATCCTATTGCCTGCAAAATCATCATTAGCATAGATATGTACATGGAACAATTAAAAGTTGTTTAGGATCGTAAATGGATATTTGTTTGCAATCTTAGGGAATCATTATATGGCCTAAAGGTACTCAGACAATTGTACAAGATGTTTGATTTCTTCATGGTGATCCATTTAAGAAATGACTATAACCATTGTGTTTATGGTACATTCGTTATCTTGATGTTATTTTTTGGTTATATGCTTATTGCAAGCGAAAGCATGATTGAGATCAACAAATTAAAGGCTCAGTTGGACAAGACATTTCAAATGAAGGATCGAGGAGCAACAAAAAAAATCTTGGGCATAGAAGTACACAAAGACAGGAATAATGGTAAGTTGTGGTTATCACAACAAAATTATATGGAGAAGATACTAATGAGGTTCAATATGAACAATGTGAAACCTGTAAATTTCACTTTAGATTTCCATTATAAGTTTCTTCAAGTTTATATCCTGGTAGTAAGGAAGAAAATAATTGTATATATCGTATATCATATGTGAGTACAATAGGAAGAATGATGTTTGTGATGGAATGTTCAAGACTAGATGAAATTGGTGTTGTCAGTGGACACATAGAAAATCCAGATAAAGAACATTGGGAATGGGTGCTTCGGTATATTAGAGGCAAAAGTATCACCTACAGTGGTTGCAGTGATTTAGTCTGTGGTTATGATGATTCAGAGCTTGCAAGAGATTTGGAAAAGAGGAGATCTACGTCAGATTTTGTTTTGCATGAATGCAAGGATCTATTGGGTAAGTTTGGACAAGTGCAAGATAAGGTGTTATGTGGTAGTCAAAGTGTTGTTTATTTGACTAACAATCCAATGTATCAAAATACGATAAGGCATTGTTTTGTAAGACAAGTCACTGATGGAGGTGGAGTGGTTCATACTCGAGCAAATTGTGTAGACATGTTCACGAAACCAGTATTGTTAGAGAAGTTGTGCTGGTGTTTGGCTTCTTTTGGCTTGCAGAAAAGGTGATGAATGAACCTGGACAAGGTAATCAGGTAAATTGTTGTCAAGGTGGAGATTGTTGAACACGTGACAACAAATCCAATGGTTTTGTAGATTTATCTGGGAGTCCAAACCAGATTATAACAAATTTACCCAATAAATGGTGCATCAATCAACGAATCAGTTTCATGTAACTATGTGGAGGAATGATTATAAAATTGTTGTGCATAGAGGTGGATTGGATGTCATGGGAAGTTAGCCTACTGTTATTTATTTTAATCTCATGTTTTGATCAATAAAATACCAATTTCCATTGTCCTACAGATGTTTCCCTGCTAAGGGTTTCACCGCATAAAATCGTTGTCTCTCTTGTGTGATGTTGTGTTTGCCATTGATCTCTTGTTTTATGTTGTAAAATAATTTCTATGTAACTTTACAGGTTCAACAAATGGGAATTAGCAAAAAACAATACTTTCCAATAAATTATATTGTGAAAAATATATTAAAACGTTTTATCGAAAGATAATTATTAAACATAATTGAGCACTATCTAATAAATTAGTGTTTTTTAACTAAATATTTTATTATCCAATAAATTATATGTTAAAAGAGATTTATTAGAACCTTTATACTACTCTCCAATAAATTATATTATGAAAATATAAAGAATGAATGAGTTAAATAAGCAAACAATTGCGGTCTCCAATAAGTTATACTTTAACTATATACAAAATTATTTTGTTAAACATGCACTTTAAAAGATATAAATTACAACTTTTTTAACTATATATAAAATTTGTTAAACATACACTTTAAAACATTGGACGTTTAGAAACCCACACAATTATGTCCAGAAAAATATACTTGAACAAAGATATAAATTGCAACTTTTGTTGAACAATTGCTCAACACTATAAATTAAACTACCACTTTAATAACTCAATTTTAAAACAAACAAATAAAATATTTAGTTTTACTAAAGCAAACAAATTAAATATAAAAAAATTATTTACAAAATACTTTCATAGTCATAATATAGAAACCATTTTTTTACAGAACAAGTGTTGCATGGTAGTGTAGTCCTTGCCAAGTTGGAATGGGAATAAATGCACAGGTATGGAGGGACCTTGGGAGAATGGGAAGCCCGAAGTACTGGAGACACATGGAAACTGTCACGGACACGTGGCAAGCAACAGGTAGGACAGGTGGTATCCATGTAGAAAATGACACATGGCACTCTGCAACACATCAGCCATAAGACGTTAGGATACTACATGACTGTGGGAGAATGTCACTCCAGGAGTTTTCATTCTAGAACAAACACAATTCCCCCAAATCCTAGAGTGCTGAAGAGTCAGAATCCTGAATTCCCGATTTAGTTAATGATAATATTATATTAATATCGGGTCAACAAGTAATTAACGACAATGTCACTTTGTGAGAAATTTGTTCCATCGTTAAATATGACCAGGGAGTTCTAAAATTGGTAGGTCGGTAAAAATTTAACAGGGACACTAAAGTGTCAGGGTTGCCCAATTGGCAGAGTGGAAACTAATCGATGACTCACATTCATTTCAAAAAGAGAAGGCGCTCGAGCGTTAATCTCCTAGAGCAATTCTGGCATTGAAACCCTTTAGTTTTTGAAAGTATGCTCATTCTAATTATATTTTGTTTTTCATAATCCATCTTGCTTTTATTTTCTTAATAAGATTTTGTAATTTTTCCTATTACCAGTAGTGCAACAGATAGCTACTAAAAATCATAGATATCCCCATCACGTGTAACTTGATATATAGTTGGAGTCTGACTTTCCATTTTGGAAATTTCCATTCCTACCTTTTAGGTTTTATCTCTTTAATGTATTTATGAAATTCATTTATAGTGATCTCTATATACTTCCAACTGACTTTCATCCCAATATTTAGAGTTAAGTACAATTGTCATAGTCACTTCTTTAATTTTTCCCATGGACTAAGTAAGCAACATCCATTTCATTCTATTAAATAGATCATTTGGCTTGTCTATATCTATATGTGTTAGGATAAATAAAGCTATATGTGGTGGCAAA
>ML804793.1:61308-81453 GCA_009831015.1 Picea engelmannii
TTTTAAATGTGTCCAGTGTGGAAGATTCTTTGATCTTCTTATGTGACCTCTGTGTTTTCTAGTTTTATCTATATATTAACACACACCTAACATGATTGTTTATTTTCACGAGTTTTCAACTCATTGAAGTTAATTTAAACTGTGTGAAAAGAAGGTGTTGAGACAGAGGAAGATGACCTTTTTGTGAAACTTTTGTCCGTGAGCAGCAAGCCCACTTTGCAGAGGTTGATCTACAATTTCTCTCTAGGAAGAGGGCATCTTTGTAACATGCCTATCCAACTGAAATATTTGTAAGAACATAAATATTTGTAAGATGCTTATGACAATTCAGTATAGTACCAACTGGTATATTTGTAACATGTTTATCCAGTTGATTGTTTTTTTGGCAATGATAAAACAATTTGAAGGTTTCTATATTAGTGGATATTCTTGAAGATGTATTTACAAGTCTGTTGACCCTTGAATCTGTTAGGACCGAAACGACAACGTAATGAGGATGTCAATCCTACTGCGTTTTTATATATGTGGTACTCCTCTTTAAGTTTTTCCTGGGGTGTGTATAGTTCAAATGTGGGACTTAGAGAATTTCCGTCGTAATGACTTAAAGCAATACAAAACAATAGAAAATGTTTTTTGTTTTGTTTTTTGAAATAAAGGTTCCTAGAAAATAGGACCAGGAATCACACACATTAAACATTGAAATTAAGTAAACACAATTTCCTGACATCCAGCATAGTTCAAGATAAAAATTTATGAGCACGTAAAAATAAAAAAAGATGATCGACATGCATAAAGAGAACTAACTTTGCATTCCGAAAATAGGGTTAAAAGGCACCGTCGAGATTGTTCCCGAAGTAGTTTTCTTTGAAATTTATCAAAAAATAATAATGTTTGTTACATATTCCTCGAAATTTAAATGTGTTTGTCATATAGACTGGGATTGGGACTTTCGCGGACCCTAAAATAAATAAGTACAAGAAATAGGACTGTAGAAAGAAGAAGTGGGCGACGGTAGAGAGCAAGACCTGAAAAGAAGAAATTGGAAGTTACCAGTCTTTGATTAGACATTTCTATTTAAAGACGTGGAATAACTGGATTGATAAAGAAAGAAGGATGTGATTAGTATAGACTTGCTATGATGGTATATCTCTCCCCCTTTGCTATTTTCTTACTGGTGCCTTTTTATTTCTCTCGTCGACGGTTACTGGAATCGTGCCAACTTCTTGTTGCCCTTCGTCGGTGAACTTCTTGATTTCCCTTTGGAGCCATTCTTCAATGTAGCTTCTCATGGGGGACACATTGATCTCATGCCAAATTTTTATGTTGAAAACCTCGCTTTCTAATTCCCTTAGATCGATAGAAAGATTACGCAGAGCCTGTTCAATTTCTTCATTTTGTACCGAATAGTCCACTAGCCAGTTGTCCACGTCATCCTCATCATATTCAAGGATGTCGTAATTTTTTTATAAAGACAACCCCTTTAAAATATCAACTTGTTCATCGAAGGCTTGCTTGGTTAAGGACAAGGAGTTGAATATTAATTTGGGGTCTTGGACCTCATTGGTACTTCTAGCTAAATCTATTTCAGTGAGCTTTCTGAATAATTCTTATTTATTTGATATGGCTTGTTCACATGATAGGACAATGAGATGTAGGTTCTTAATTTTCTCTTTCCAGTATGAATTTAATTGTTTGATCCAGTTTGGGGAGGGGAGATCTTCTTCTCTTCTTCTCATTTTTGTCATGTTGGTGACATTGATGCCAAAAGGGATGACCATGTCTAGATAGAAACCTTCTTCATTTTTTAAATCCACCTGCAAATATTCCTGGAAGTCATGTGCCCTTTTTCCAAAGGAAGCTATGCTTTTTGATGTTTCCCAGGCTTGAGTAATTATCTCCATTCTTTTCTTGATATTCTTCTCCACATAGCCTCTACACAATGTGAGGAGGTTGGAGGATCCTTTTAACTTGGTTGCAGGGGTGGCAAGCACGGTTATTGCTAAAATATTGGCAAGCAATGGGATAGGAATCAAATCTTCCTCCAATTCCTTGATTCGGTCCTTCAGTCTGGCATTCTCAGCCTCAAGGCCTCCAATGGAATCATCAAGAGCATCTCTGGTTTCTCTGTGAAGTCAGGATATTTAGGAGGGATGCATGTTCCTAAGGTTAATCTTTGAATGAGATTTCCCTTTCTTATTTCTTACATCTTTCTTTTCAATAATTAAATTTTTATATTCGTTGTAAAAAACAACACTCTGGAATATGAAGGATTCATCTTCGTAAAAAATCTCGGTCTCAACAATTTCCATTTGGGAATATGGTGGATTGTGCCCCCGGGCTAATCAATGTTGCAGAATATGTTATCCAGATCAGTCTCAAGTTCCATGTCTTCACTTTCAGTTCCGAGCTCTTCTGCTTGTTCCATGACGTTTTTTCTCTTCTTCCTCATGGGAAGCTTGTGAGAGCTATCAATTTTACCCCGAGGAGGGTTCTTATCTCCTCCTCCGTTTGAAGAAATGTGGGTTGATTTCTTACCGGGGTGGGTCATTGGAGTGATGCTCCAGGACATCGTACTCTTGGGAGTGTCAACTGGGGATTGGACACTCTTATCATCGGGGCCTTTTCCCTGTTGTTTGTACAATTCATTGGTGCTTTGCAATGTCTCTAGGTCGCCAGTGTTAGGAGCAAGAGTGTTGTCGTCATTGTCTCTATATTCGTTCATGAGTGTATGGATAAAAGAATTGTTGAATCCAACTTCTTGTAAATGTTCTACAAAAATCCCATTAGGGTCGAACCCTCTTAGCCTTTCAACATATCTTAGGTTCAAGTTGTTGAAATGGCCTGCGAATTCATCAATCTTATTGACGCTCCTGAATACGAAGTCCCCGACTTTCCAAGGCAGAGGAATGAACTGCTTTTTTCTCTTCTCATGGAAAAAATGCAACCAGTAGTTGTATTGCCTTGTTATTTATGTAACAAACATTATGTTCGTAATGTGACATGGAAGGAAATAATGATTTTCCTTGGAGCCAAAAATCAGTATTACACTATAATTATCCATTTGTTCAAGTGTCCCCTTCCTATCCAAAAACTTGGTTTTCTGGTCACACATTCAGGGAGCATCCTTTCCTAACAATAAATCTTTGAAAACTGAGACAAATTCATTAAAAACCTCATAAAAACAATGGGAGGCCTTGTGCCTCCACAAGTCCTGGTACCAGAAGGTTACTGGTTCGAATTTATAGTTTACCTTCTTGGACACAAACAATTTTGGATATGGACAACAATTCACTATCGCGAAAACCAAGTAGGATGACATATAAAATTTCTTCTCATGTTTGAATCGTGACAATTGGGAACAAATTTCAATCGAAATCAACTTCCCACAATAAAAAATGGCGTGTTCCTTGACCATGAAATACAAAATATAAAGAATCATGCGGGAAATGCTTGTTGTGGATTCATGTCTCATTATTCTTGTAAACATCCAGACAATTTCCCGAAATGGATTTCTAAATGAACTAACCTGCAAACTTGTGATATCTTTAGGAACTATCGTCAGCTCTTCTAGGAACTCACATAAGAGGTCCAACCCATTATCATGATTTTTTAGGAACTCCTTGTAGTCTTCTCCTCTAAAGGTTAATGTTGGCTTCGACAATCTCAACATATTGCAGAAGACCTGAGGTGACAAAGAAATAGGAGAGTGGTATCGCAGTGGAATAATTCTTTGGCTTGAAATATATCTCTTGGCGCACAAAGAAATCACTTCCTTATAGTCAAAGACTTCAGGGATACATCCTACACGAGCAATTCCAAAGGTCCAAATTACTTTGTTCTGGGCGGAAGGGGATGAGTAGTAAGAATATGCCATGGACCATTGGAAGTTATGGTCCTCACGCCCGAAGATGTTCACTATATCTCCATAGAATTATTGTCAAGTTGCTGCCATAAGTTGACAAGAATGTTTGTTTGCTCCAGACGATGTTTGAAATGAACACTTGGAAGGGATAATATAACCCTCCACAAATCTTGGTCTAACGTGTGTGAATGGGAAATCTCGTCGAGTCTTTCACTCATTAATGACAATATCTACGGTTCTTGCATGATGAGTTGTTAGTATTAAAACTTAATAATTGCATACTTAGAAAGAAGTGTGAAGGTGACGGGGACGGGGACGACGAAGAGAAATTAAGGATTGGAGATTTTGTGAACCCACCAACCCGATGACCTCAAAATACATTCCATGATGTTTGAAATGAACACTCGAAAGGGATAATATAACCCTCCGCAAATCTTGGTTAAATGCATATTAATGGGAGATGTCCTCGAGCCTTTCTCTCATTAATGACAATCTTTAGGGTCCCTCCATGATGAGTTGTTAGCATTAAATATTACTAATTGCATATTTGGAAAGAAGTGTGAAGGTGGTGGGGACAGGGAAGAGCGATTAAGGAATGGCTAAGTATGGAAAGTAGTCGATCGGGCTTCAAAATAGGGTTACAAGGGATACTCAAGAGAGGTGAGGGCTCGACGGTCAAATTGTATGTCTCAGAAGTTTTGAGTGCAAAATGTGTAACTCAGAAGAGGGCATGATGAGGTAGTCCAATGGTCAATTTGTATATCACGGAACTCCGAGTGCTATTTGTAGGTCACGAAACAATGGAAGTGCAATATTGAGCCCGCTTGTTCGAGAACCCGCAATAAAAAAAGTGGCTAAGTATGGAATAGGGAAATGGTTGGTCGGATTCATTTTTCGCTAATATATTGAAATTTGTAATGGATATCCCATTACCTGGAAATATATTTTGTGCATGTTTCTGGACAAGTTGTGCAGGGATAGTGAGTGTGAATGTCTCCTCGAGCCTTTAGTTCATTAATGAAAATATTTATGGTTGTTGCATGATGAGTTGTTAGCATTAAACCTTACTAATTTCATACTTGGAAAGAAGTGTGAAGGTGGCGAGCATGGGGAACAACGATTAGGAATTTGAAATTTCGTGAACCTACCAACCCGACGATCCATGAAAGAGATTCCAAGAAATGGCCAAGTATGGAAAGCGGTCAGACGGGCTTCAAAATAGGGTGACAAGGGATCCTTAGGAGACGCGAGGGCCCGACGGACAAATAATATGTCTTGGAACTTTTGAGTGTAAAATGTGTAACACGGAAGAGGGGATGATGTGAGAGTCCAGCGGTCAATTTGTATGTCTCGAAGTTTTGAGTGAAAAATGTGTAACACGGTAGAGGGCATGATGGGGAAGTCCAATGATCAATTTGTATATTGCGGAACTCTGGATGTTGTTTGTAGGTCGCGGAACAATGGAAGCGCAATATTGAGCCCGCCTATCCGGGAACCCGCAATCGAAAAAGTGGCTAAGTAGGGAATAGGGAAATGGTCGGTCGGACTCGTTTTCGCTAATATATTGAAATTTGTAATGGATATCCCATTACATGGCAAGATCTTTTCTACATGTTTCTGGACAAGTTGTGTAGGGATAGTCAGTGTGACTATCTCCTCGAGCCTTTAGCTCATTAATGAAAATATTTACAGTTGTTGCATGATGAGTTGTTAGCATTAAACCTTACTAATTGCATACTTGGAAAGAAGTGCGAAGGTGGCAGGCATGGGGAACCGTGATTAGGAATTGGAAATTTCGTGAACCCACCAACCCGACGATCCGCGAAAGAGATTCCAATAAATGGACATGTATGGAAAGCGGTCGGACAAGCTTCAAAATAGGGCGATAAGGGATCCTCGGGAGATGTGAGGGCCCGACGGTCAAATTGTATGTCTCAAAACTTTTGAGTGCAAAATGTGTAACGCGGAAGAGGGGATGATGTGGGAGTCCGATGGTCAATTTTTATATCGCGGAACTATGGGTGTTGCTTGTAGGTCACAAAACAATGGAAGTGCAATCTAGAGCTTGCCTTCATGGGAATCCGCACGAAAAAGTGGCTAAGTATGGAATGAGAAAGCAGTCGGTCAGAGTCACGATATAAAGAATGAGTGGAAATGTGAACCTATGAGTCCTCCAACCCACGCACTTAGACATTTTCAGAAAAATGACTAAGTAACCAGAAAGAGAAAGTAGAGGGAAAAAGAAATGGGAATTCGGTTAAGTATAGAAGACGGGAAAGAAGGGGATAAAAGAGAGTGGGAAAATATAAAAGGGGAGGGCAATTTTCGAAAGTGGGAATTGGTCTCAAACAATCCCCATTGTTGCAAAATCATCATTTTCTAGTCCAATATTTTATCCACACACTCATTTTGTATTGTGCTTGTATCATTAAAAAGGGTGTGAGCAAATGAAAATATAAAATATAACTTGATTTTTGGCTATAACTATGTATAGTTGATTTACATGCGTTATTGATGTTTGGATTTTGTAGATAACACTAGGTTAGGATAATTTTGCATTCTTACTGTGATAAGGCCTTAAAAAAAGTAGAATAAGTAACATTTTTTTCCAATTCAATTCTCACACAAAAAAATTCTTTGATCCCATAATATTCATCTTTGTTGATTTGACAATAGGGAGGTCGATTTGGTAGATTGGGTTATTGTTCATTTCAGGCGACTGGGGTGCGTCAACTAATAATGCCTTGAAATATTATTTTAAGTATTAAACTTATTGCAACAAATTATTCATTGAATGGTTTGTTGTTTCCCTCTATTTTTACCTCTATTATTTCACTTGTCTGTCATTACTCTGCTACCAGCCAAGGAGAACCCTCATCCATATCATCTTGCCAATTTGACCATGCTTTTGTCTTGGTGAAAAAACCCTCTAACTCACCAACAAATTCAAAAGAATGAGCATTCCAAATTTTCGGTGGCCTGGCTCTGGCCTTTAGCACTCAGGTGCATACTTTAAGAGAAATAGTAACTATGAAGTCAATTAGACAGCTCTACAAGCTCTTCAATCAAATAATAGAGAAAGTGAGTCATAGTTATACTTTCCAGGATGTGTTTGCATAAGAGAAGCATCGAAAAGATACATAGAAATCAATGGAGGGTTGTTGAAATAAAATTATTGTATTGTCAACTTGACCGTAAGTATAACAATGACGAACTTGAATTTTAATATTGTGGTTGATTTCACAACCCCATTTGACTTCAGCTAGAATATTTCATTTTTTTTCAAAATATTTGCGAAGAAGAAATTTGGTAATTTCATTAATAAAGTAAAAGTGCTCAAATAGAGACCAGGGGATGGACAACCAATAGTATGCTTCCTTTTTGAGTGAAGGAATCAAGGAAGAGAGAGGGAAATGAGAGATCGTTTGCTTAGCAAGGTTGAGATGAGAACAAAACTTCTTGGGTGGGGCCCCAACTCCCACATCGTGAATTAGTGTTGATATGTTCTATCTACATTACAAATGGAATTAAATGTTGGTTTGAAACTGTGTGAAATTCATTTATGTTTCCATAGAAGCCTCATGTGATCGACACAATGCATTGTCATATAATTGTTCAATGCTTAATATTTGATAAAATTATTTGAGTCAATACAATATTTAAGAATTACGGTACTATTGAACCATGCAAATGAGAAGAGGTGTTAAATCCAGCAAAGAAGCACCAACCAAGATTTCAAGGCAATTTTTTAATAGTAAATCTATAATAAAAATAGTGGGTAATATATATTTATCCATAGACATTGGACCGAGTTATTTGCATCGAAGCATTGAACATACTTGTCATAAATACAGGTAGAGGAGTTACAAAAAAAAATCATGCATACAATTTTGTGTTATTCATCTAGTGCGACAACATGAAGGAGGCATCGACAAGCTCTTGAACATGCATACAAAACTGATTATCATGATTTTTTAGGAACTCCTTGCAGTCTTCTCCTCTGAAGGCCAATGTTTTCTTTAGAAATATCAACATCTTGCGGAAGAACTAAGGTGAAAAAGAAACAGGAGAGTGGTCACGCAGTGGAATAATTATTTGTCTTGAAATATATCTCTCAATGCACCAAGAGACCACCTCCTTACAGTCAAAGACTTCAGGGACACATCATGCACGAGCAATTCCAGAGGTCCAAATTACTTCATTCTGGGTGGAAGGGGTTGAGTAGTAATAATATGCCTTATACCACTAGGAGTTCTGGTCCTCACCCCCTAATATGTTAATTGTATCTCCACAGAACAGGAGACTAGTCTCGCAATTGAATTATTCTTTGACTTGAAATATATCTCTCGGTGCACCAAGAGACCATCTCCTTATATTCAAAGACTTCAAGGACACAACCTGCACCAAGGACAAATCCAACCCTAATCCAAAACCCTAAAAATGAAAGGAAAGGATACATATCTGAGGTCCAGGACCAATATCTGAGTCGAGAGACTCAAACTCTCATGTTGCAAAGAAACTATTACGTTCAACGTCGGTTTCTTTTATGAAACCCCTTCCTTTGGTCTTGTTAGGGCCGCCATCGTCAAGCTGGGAAGTGCCCCATGTTATGGTGGATTTCAATTTGGGCACAGGAGTGGGAACAATGTCTGCATTGCGATCATCCATCGTTGTATCATCGTCCATCAGATCATCTTCTTTTGGCTCGAAATCGACCGCATCAACCTCTGCGTCGGCCATTATTTCATGCTTTTCTACAAAATCCTTGAAATTTGGAGCGGTTGATGGATATACAAAGAGAATGTAGGATTTACATGTTTATAGGGTTACAAAACAAATAAACGCAGGGGGGTAGGATATACATGTTTATAGGGTTACAAAACAAATAAACGCAGGGGGAATTGTCTGAGCAGGGAGGGTTGCCTTGGAATTATTTGGCTTGAAATATATCTCTCGGTGCACCAAGGGACCATCTCCTTAATTCCTTCTGGATGGAAGGGGATGAGTAGTAAGAATATGCTCTGGACCACTGGAAGTTCTAGTCATCATGCCCGAAGGTGTTTACAGTATCTCGACAGAACTGTTGTCGAGTTGCTGCCATAAGTTGACGAGAATGTCTATTTTCTCCAGAGGATGTTTGAAATGAACACTCGGAAGGGATAATATAATCATCCGAAAATGTTAGTTTAATTCGTATTAATGGGATATATCCTCGAGCCTTTCTCTCATTAATGATAATCTATATGGTTCTTACACGATGAGTTGTTAGCATTAAAGCTTGATAATTGCATATTTATAAAGAAGTGTGAAGGTGGAGGGGACGACGAAGAGCGATTAAGGATTGGACATTTCGTGAACCCACCAACTCAATGACCCACAAAAGATATTCCAAGAAATGGCCAAGTATGGAAATTGGTCAGTCATGCTTCAAAATAGGGTCACAAGTTATACTCAGGGGGAGGGCCCGATGGTCAAATTGTATGTCTCTGAAATTTTGACTACAAAATGTGTAACATGGAATAGGGCATGATGGTGGAATTCAGTGGTCAATTTGTATATCGCGAAACTCCGGGTGTTGTTTGTAGGTCGTGGAACAATGGAAGTGCAATGTTGAGCGCACCTGCCTAGAAACCGACGATCGAAAAAGTGGCCAAGTATGGAATGGGGAAGCGATTGGTCGGAATCATGATATAAAAGCATGAGACATATTCAGAAAAATGACTAAGTAACCAAAAAGGGAAAGTAGAGGGGAAAAAGAAATGGGAATTTGGTTGTCAATTTGTATATCGTGGAAGTTCAGGTGTTGTTTGTAGGGGGCAGAACAATGAAAGCACAATATTGAGCCCACATGGTTAGGAACCCGCCATCGAAATTTTTGTTGAGTATGGAATGGAGAAGCGGCCGGTCAGACTCGTGATATAAAAGCATCAATGGAAATGTGAACACATGAATCCACAAACCCTCGCACTTAGACATTTTCTGAAAAAATGACTAAGTAACCAGGAAGTGAAAGTAGAGGGGAAAAAGAAAGGGGAGGGAAATTTTAGGAAGAGGGAATTGGCCTTAACAAAGCCCCATTGATGCTATTAACAGTAACTATGAAGTGAATTAGACAGGTGAACAAGCTCTTCAATCAAGGAATAGAGAAAGTGAGTCACAATTATACTTTCCAGGATGTGTTTGCATAAGAGAAGCATCGAAAAGCTACAAAAAAATCGATGGAGGGTTGTTCAAGTAAAATTATTGTACTGTCAACTTGACCGTAAGTATAAAAACGATGGATTTTAATTTTAATTTTTTGTGGTTGATATCATAGTCCCATTCGAATTCACCTAACATATATCCTTTTATTTCAAAATATTTGTGAAGAAGAATTTTGGTAATTTCATCAATCAAGTAAAAGTGCTAAAATGAACTACATATTACATTTGCTTCACAAAGATTACATTAAAAGGAAAGGCAGTTCTTGTATATTCTTTAAGATCATAGAAAAACCGCTAAGATATTGAATCTATCATCTATCCATAATTAAAAAACTGGTCCCATGATAACCTTGAACTACAGTATGAAAGCACATGAACAAAAGTCTGCCAAACACAAGACATGTAAAAATCAATGGAGATTGGGCATTGTATCCCATCTATAAACAAATCCCCAAATGGGAACCAAGAAATTTGTCGATTACTATATTACTATAAAGCAAGATGACTATGAACATTTGCTTCTGATAGTAGTATGAACCAATATCACGTTGACCTAACAATGTTCTAACATTACTAGTTCTGGAAAAGAGTGTCAGTATTTAACTTAATGGAGTTTGAACAATGCCAAAATTACAATATTATTGAAATTTCATGATGGTTCCGTTCAAAGGAGCAAGCCATTTTGATGGCTCAAAGGATGGACCTGATTTATTCACAGTTGGGTACTTTGTATGAGGTCTTTCCTCATGCTTCTCATTCCTAGACTGAATAATCTTATGTGCTTCCAGTTCACTTTGTCATGACACTGCAAAACTCTATTCATATCTTGATTGGGTAGCATGGAAATATACATATCAGATTGTTTTGTTTCTTGTCAACGCATGATATGAATTTTTTTTTTTTTTTTGGTTCATCCGATATGCAGTATGGCATTGTCCTCATTTAATGTAAATTTTCTATGGATGCGAAAGTCGCGTAACATGTAGACAATGTTTTCCTTTTTCTGTAGGTATACTTCATATGGAAATTCTGCCAACCCAGGAAGAACATATTGTAATACAGGTTGTCTAATTGTACAATGTACAATTGTGTTGCTAAGGGTTCGAATGGTATCATTGAGGCAATGTCTATATATGTAAGAGAATTTTTTACTGCATCCTAGGCAATCAATTTTGACATCATTTATGAAAGCAGAGGCGGAAGCAGGAGAGTTAGATTTGGCACATACAAGCTCGAAGGGGGTCGAGTACACATTTGTTGTAAGCAAAACACCCTCAACATGTGCACATGAGCATAGCAGTTAATATATTGAACAATATAATATACAAGTGTACAACAAAAAATCTGCAAAAAATTGTTTAAGGCAATTTTTATGTGCAAAGTGTGGATGGAATTGTAGATTTATATGTACAACAGTTGTCGAGCTAGTTAGTTTCTTGAGATCCTGTACTATGTCTGTTCACAATTATATTACAAATGTTGCTTGGGTTGTGCAAAAGATCATTTCTTTAACATCTCTTTTCTTTATTATATTTTTGAAGAGCATAAGTGGAAATTGTCCTTTATGCAATTGTTGTTCCATTGAGGAAAATAAATTTGAATAGGTGTCGAACAATTTTAGCTGCAACGTGGAACAATGTAATAGTTGTGTAAGATAACTAAGATATATGAGCATGTGAAAGTAAAGGACAAAATTGGATATGGAGAATGGCACCATTGCCTTTTTGTTGTCTGACTCTCCATCATTTATATGGAGAATGTGTTGTGAGCCAACTTTTCTCGCGAGTGTGACAGTTGCACCAATGGTTCTGATTGGATAAATGTCGTTTCTCTATGCAAGTTGGTTGATTGTTGTATCTGGTATGAAATGATATTCTGAACAAACCGTGGGAACTTTTTCCACAATACTTGTTTAATTGAGCGATATAATCCGATCACAATCACCACGGTCATATATTTTTTTTGGTAATATATTGAAACTTGTAATGGATATCCCATTACCTGGCAAGATCTTTTCTGCATGTTTTTGGACCAGTTGTGTAGGGATAGTCAGTGTGACTGTCATCATGGCTCTGTTGTCTATCATGTCAACACGCATAATGCATCTAGTTTTGTTTTCCTTGTCTAAGTAGGTGTTATACATGACCATTATGTCCCCAACGAACACTTGTCCAGTTCGGCGGATGTTCAAGACTTATATCGATAGTATATCGGGTGTTATAAGTTTAGACCTGGTGACATTTTTTGAACAGAAAAAGTAATGTGAATGGCAGTTTGGATCAATTTTTATTTTTTTTGGCATAAATATACAAGTATATGCACAATTTGGATGGAGTATGCAGGTCAAAGTTTTGTAACCATTCCTCTTAGTCTAAGAAGCTTGCACTATTTTGGGCATTTCACTTGCGCTCGTCGATACTTATTGTGAACTAAAAAGCATGTGTTGTAGATGACATCAACATATTTATCATGGCATAGATGAATTAATAACTCAGGATATTTGTTTGGTAAACATAGCAAGAGCATAATGTATGAATATTTACCTTTGGCCTTGTCATTATGTTTATGTTTGCAATGATTGACTACTCATGCCCATGTCACTCGTCCAACTTTTTTTGATGCAAGCATGTGTACATGAACATCACATTGAATAAATAAGCATATGCATTGTATATTGTTCATAATTTTTCTAGATGTCACATACAGGCTCGAAGGGGATGGATTATGAAATAGGGTGTCAAGGGATACTCAGGAAACGTGAGGGCCTGATGGTCAAATTGTATGTCTCAGAAATATTTAGTGAAAAAATGTGTAACACAAAACATGGCATGATGGGGGAGTCCGATAGTCAATCTGTATATCGCAGAACTCTGGGCATTGTTTATAGGTCACAGAAAAATAGAAGTGCAATCTTGAGCCCGCCAACCCGGGATTCCGGCGGTCAATTTGTATATCGCATAACTCTGGGTGTTGTTTGCAGGACACTGAACAATAGAAGC
The DNA here is from genome assembly GCA_009831015.1 of Picea engelmannii. Classification (NCBI taxonomy): domain Eukaryota; kingdom Viridiplantae; phylum Streptophyta; class Pinopsida; order Pinales; family Pinaceae; genus Picea; species Picea engelmannii. The sequence goes on from ML804793.1 coordinate 74,373, forward strand.
ACAATTTTGATCCCACCAACCCAGGAACCCACGATCGAAAAAGTGGCTAAGTATGGAATGGGGAAGCAGTCGATCGGACTTGTGATATAGAAGCATGAGTAGAAATGTGAACCTGTGAGTCCACCAACCCGTGCACCTAGACATTTTCAGAAAAAAAAATAAGTAAGGTAACTAGAAAAAGAAAGTAGAGGGGAAAAAGAAAGGGGAATTCGGTTAAGTATAGAAGAGGGAAAAAAGGGATAAAAGAGAGTGGGAAAATAGAAAAGGGGAGGGCAATTTTCGAAAGAGGGAAGTCTCAACAAAGGCCCATTGTTGCCAAATTAACATTTTCTAGTCCAATATTTTATCCACCGATCATTTTTGTGTGTTTCAATTACTATCACTATTGGTATACCTTTTCGAAGATTGTACTTCAGCTTCCTCTACTGTGGCATATAAGATTTCATCCTCTTGTCCAACTAGTCTGTTTCTTTCAATGTAGCAATCTAGAAAATACAATGGACATGAAGGTAAGTTGGTATGTAGAAAGACATGCAAAAAAATAAATACAATTCTATTTATTTCAATGTAGCAGTACAGAAAATACAGTTGACATGAAGATAAGTTATTATGTAGGAAGATATGTAGTATCTACATACAATAAATTAGGTGCAAAACAGTAGAATAAATACACAGAAAATAAATGAAATACAAAACAATGGAATATGAAATAAGAGTAGAAGCATGCACCTTTGTATCTCTTCTTCTACATTTATGGTTAAGAGTCCTTCTTCTTTTCCAGTTATTATGTTTGTTTCAATGTGGGAACGCACAAAATACAATGAAAATGAATGTAAGTTGGTATGTAAGGGAAAACAAGTAATATGTACATATAGTAAATGAGAATCAAAGGAATAGAATAAAATATAGAGTTAGAAGCATGAACCTTTGTTTTTCTTGATCCATGGTTGTGGTTATATAGAATTTTTCCTGGCCAAAATATATTAGAAGCCAAAAACTATTAAGAAGTTGGATGATCCTAGCTGAATGATTTGGTTTTGTGCAACAAAGTATCCAGATATGCTTTGACACATGGAAATATGATTTGGTAATATGTTTCATGTTTATTTCATAATTCAAGTACAAGACAAATTGTATCATGGTCAGACCAATATGTGTCTAAGATAAAGAGGGTGTATTGTGAAATGAGCACATTTGACCATACATGGTCAATAAGTGTGTTTTGTACATGCTTTATCTTAACCAAAACAAAGTGGATATTGTAATTGAACATGTAGTTTTCCAATTCTTTTGTTATGGCACTATTTTGTAGCATGTCAACATTGAAGTCTCCTAGAATAATAATGGTTTTGTTCATATGTAAATGGTGTAATGCATTTGAAAAAACATTCATTATGTTGGCAATGTTGCATGCAGAGCGGCATAGAGATTGAATATTGCAATTTGCAATCCACGGAAAATTACTCTTTCTAGCACCATCTCAACATATTTTTCTTCGAAATGCATATGATCCAAAATTGTTATATGTTTTTTCACTAATATCATCACTCCATGCATACTGTAACTTGATATGCAAGTGTGATTTGAAAATTGTTTATTTTGCATGAATAATGTCATGTATGTTTCTTTCAAGCACAGAATATCATATAGCATTGTGTCATAGTCATTGAGTATATCATTCATATGTGCATTTAAGTTGCGCGTGTAAAGTGAGAGAATTGATACATATGAGTTTGTTTGTATGGATTGGTAACCATATTGCAGATTCCATTTTGCACTAGTCCGAAGGTGTTGCATCTCAGTATCAACTTTATGTTTGAATTTGAAGTTATCTTTTGTAAGAGCTCTTAGCAAATACAAGGAATCTATGTTTCTGACACAGGACAGAGTTGTGTATACAAGTCCATGTATTCGTATTCCAACAAGGTCGATGATCCGGATTATTTTCGGCACGAAATGAGATCGGAGATATAATAAAGAAATGCATAGAGATATCGCAGATATTCAATAATATAACAGAAATATATCAGAGATGCAACCATAAACACAGATACACAGTAATGCACGATTGTTATTAATGAAATAAATGTACAGAGACTGTAAAATACAGAGTGAAAGACTTGATAGAATGGTGGCAGCTTATCTCTGAGAAGAGATGTGACGACTACTCGCATTCGCAAGAAGATCCTTACAATGAGGCTCTGGAGGCCTTTTTAAAATAAACAGGAATGCCCAAAATTCCTAGACATCTAAAAACCTAACCCTAGGAGATGAAGCACCAAAAGTCATGTGGGCCCCATTTGGGTAAGTTAGTACATCAACTTTCTGGGGTCGTAACTTTTGCATACGATCTCTGTTTTAGGCGTATGATACCTCGTTTGAAAGGTATCGTCAAGGAGATTAATTTTGGGGGCTCAATTATGCCTTTGAATATCATTGAGAACATCGATCTAAAAAAACCTTCATTTGGGCCCTCAAAATGGCCCCGAAAGTTAAAAACTGCTAAAAATAGTAAATTGCCAAATTCGCCAGAAAACTATTTTGAGCCAATCGGAAAAGGTGGGTGGCCATCGATATCCACCTGGATCAGTCGAAGGCAACACTATCAAGTGATAGTCCTTGTGATTTGTGGATTATACGTGCACATGCAAGTTGAATTGGAAACTGTTTTTGAATCTTCAGTTGACCTGTCTTTGTCGATGTTGATATTGGTTTTGATATTTGCAATATAGGTGTCCATTCATGCAAAGTGTTTGAATTATATAGATAAGATAACTTGTTGTCTTGTCGGTGGCCAATGTGCGGGTCATGGAACTTAATCCAGAGGACATCAACTTTTTATGTTTTGGTATAAGCTTTGAGTATTTCATCTGCACCATTCAGTAGGCCATCCTATGAATCATAGTTCCAGGAATATATTTCAAATAGCATGTCTAACTACATGACAAGTTGAAAATGGAAAGTTGTCGTATGTTGATGACATGGTACATTTCCATGGTTGTCTTCTTCAAGATAAATTGATTTGATGATGATATCATTGCCATGCATGAGCAATAGCATATACTTGTTATGCGCTACAACATCCTTATTCTTGTAGAATAGGTAAGGGAAGGTTGGGTCGGTCAGGGCAGGTCGCATGCAACTTGAATTGATATATGTTAAGTCATCACATGTTTGGTTATTTATACACATTCTATTTAGAATGGAAATAATTTTTTCATTTGTCTGGCGCATTGTAGTATGTAATTAAAATCACTTTATGTTGTCTTTCCAAAATCCATGTGTCATTGTTTGCATGTTGACCATAGGTTGCTCAAATATGAGAGAATCTTGTATCCCCACAGAATACCATATCAAGGTTTCCAAAGTATTTGGTTTATCTAACATTTCTTTGTTGATTGAAGAAAATGTGACTTATTAAAAGGCATTAATAATGTAGAGTGAACTATTGTTCCACCTGTATTATATGCAGCTTTTCATGTATATGCAATACATATCAAGTGACTCAAAGCATTTAATCTATGTCTATAGTAATGAGTACATGTCACTGGCTCTTTTCTCATCAGGTAGTCAATGTCATCATTTTCCAAGGTCTTAGTTTGTTTTTTCCTTTTCCTATTCCTATATAATGTAGACATCGTTCAGGAACTTTCAGGTCCTAGAAATTTCTCTTTATAACTTACTAAAATATGTCACCGTTAAATATGGATAATGCCTGACAATGGTGTGCAATTTTGTTGCAGCTTGGTTACCTTTGTATCATACTTATCCCTTCTACACCTACCTGCAGTTTTATTCTACAAGAACATTTTACAAAGGCATGTAGGTAATCATTCCCGAGCAAGGTGGGAATATCATCAAGGGCATGGTGGGAAGGCTAAAGAATTTCCTTATTCAATTGAGGTGTTATATTTCCACTTTGTCACATAAGGGAAAGGATCGAGATTTGTAATGCTAGAAAAAATGACAGTCGGAGTTGTGCACACAACATTGGCATACATATGGTTTAGAGCCTGGAGAAAAAATTGGAGAAAAAATTAAGAGCAGGAGGGAAAGATATGCCAACCTCTATGGAAAGTCTGCAGCATAGGAGTGATGAATAAATACCTAAACATTCTTATTTGCAAACTAGAAATAGTAAATAGTAAAGAACGAATGCAAATGAAACTATGGTATTGAAACTTACTCGCCAATGATGAACGATAGAATCCCAGGTCTAATTGCAAGTGCAGGATTTCAACCCTCAAAGTGCAATAACATGTCCTAGATTTACCTAGGATTTGCATTCCAGGTTCTAGAACTTTTTTCTTTATAACTTACTAAAATATGTCACCGAAAAAAATGCATAATGCCTGGAAATGGTGAGCAATTTTGTTGCAGCTTGGTTACCGTTGTATCATACTTATCCCTTCTACACCTACCTGCAGTTTTCTTCTACAATAACATTTTGCAAAGGTAACAAGCTTGATCTCGTCTTTTCATGTGAAATACACAGGTTCGATTCCCGTACAGTATAGGTAGGTACTCATTCCTAGGTAAGCTGGGAATATCATCGAGGGCAAGGTGTGAAGGCTAAAGAATTTCCTTATTCAATTGAGGTGTTAGATTTCCACTTCATCACATATGACAAAGGACCGAGATTTGTAATTCTAGAAAAAATAACAGTCGGAGTTGTGCAGACGACATTGGCATGCACCTGGTGAAGAGTTTGGGGAAAAAATTGGAGGAAAATTTAAGAGTAGGAGAAAAAGATATGCCAACCTCTATGGAAAGTCTGCAGGATCAGAATGTTGAATAAATACTTAAACATTCTTACTTGCAAACTGTAATTAGTAAACAATAAACAATGAATACGAATGAAACTATGGTATTGAAACTTACTCATCAATGATGAATGACAGGATCGCAGGTCCAATTGCGGGTGCAAGATTTGAACCCTGCAAAGTGAAAAAGCAGCTCCAACAGTGGGTGCAGGACTCCAACCTTGCAAATTTGAAGGAAACAAAAGTAAGCAGCAAGCAACAAACCAGCGAACCAACTGCAGGTGCAAGACCTTAACCTTGCAAAGTTGAACCAAACAAAAACAAGCAGCAACCAACGAACCAATGAACCAGTGAACAAGCAACAACCAGTGAACAAATAAAGAATATATGTATCTTCAATAATGACTAAATTGCATTCCAAGCATAGAAGAAATGTGAAACATATGATGACTATGCGAGTGGAAATACTTAAACATTCTTACTTTCAAACTGTAAACAATAAACAACAAATACGAATGAAACTATGGTATTGAAACTTACTTGTCAATGATGAATGACAGAATCACAGGTCCAATTGCGGGTGCAGGACTTGAACCTTGCAAAGTGAAAAAACAACTCCAAATGTGGGTGTAGGACTCCAACCTTGCAAAGTTGAAGCAAAAAAAAGCAAGCATCAAGCAACAAACCAGTGAGCAAGCACCAATAGTTCCAACTGTAGGTGCAGGACCTCAACCTTGCAAAGTTCAACCAAACAACAACAAGCAACAAGCAACAAACCAGTGAACAAGAACAACCAGTGAACTAGTAAAGAATATATGTATCTTCAATGATGACTAAATTGCATTCCAAGAATAGAAGAAATATGTAATATATGATGACTATGCGAGTGGTGGTGGACAACAATATTTTCCAAATTCACTGCAAGATTGTATGCAAAAATTGGAGGAAAAATGTAATTTGACAGGCCTATTTAAGTAAACATTTATGGTTTTCAGGTGATCGAGGGGATCAAATTTTGCTCAAAATTCAAAGTGCTCAGAATCGCTTCAAATCGAACAGGAGTGTAGGCCTCGTCATCATGAACCCAACGCAACTCGTTTGGGTTCAAACAGACGTCGGATGAGAGAGATATCACGTTCTATTCAAAATGACAAACAAGCAAAAAAATTGTGCCGACTGTACAGTCTGTATGGATGCTGACATGGCATGGCCATACGACATGTGGCAGGCAGTCGTGTGGACAGTTGGCATATGATGTGGCTTGTTTGCAGCGAATGGGATGGTGACACGTGACCCAATCAATGGCCACCGCGTGTCACCTGGATATTGGTTTAAAATTTATGCTGTTGGCCAGATTCAACCCCGTGACCTCCGGGTAGGGTAAAGTCTTGGGAAGGGCCGCCCAACCGGTGCGCCCACATGTAGTACTTAACATATATATGAGTTTGAAATAATGTGAAACGGGGCATGGACCAGGCCGGGGCTAAGCCCCGACCCACGGTTATATATATATGTCATATGACCATTGTTATGTGTGTTTAAACCCCGCAGTTATATCCATGTTATGTGACCATTATGGTGTGCGCGCATTTAAACCCGCGGTTATATATATGTTATGTGGTGTGTGCGCGTTTAAACCCGTGGTTATATATATGCTATGTGGTGTGCATGCGTTTAAACCCACAGTTATATATATATGGTTTAAAAATTAACCCCTGTTTGTATTGCGTGTGGTCATGTGGTGGCCCATGTGCCCACAGGCCTTGGCGGTTAGGGGCTAGGCGTGCCCATAACCGTCCTAGAGTTCGCACCGTTTGTGCGGTTTCACCCGGTGCTGAGTTTTAACACATAAAAGTGTGTGGGGGCTAGGTTGAGGCAACAAGGGTGCATTTTGGCGATCCAGAGACAATAAGTTTGAAGGGGAACTTCCAGGAAGCCTATCTTCTTCAATTTTTGGCCAAACAAGGTGCCGAAAAATCCCAGCTAGGGGTTTTTGGACGTTCTGAAGCCATTGGAGCCATATATTTGTCATTTTGAGCATTGTAAAACACATATTTGAGCACTTTGAGAAAACAATACAAAAGATCCATTGGGAACTGGACCAGGAGATGTAGCCCAAGAGAGGGGTGAACTCCTTTATCATTTGTTGTGTTATGTGTTTTCTGTTCACTGTTATTTGTTGATGTTTATATGCATATTGAATGAGTAATTTCTATAAAAGATGTGTTGCAAAATTGATCCATTTGCATTTTAACACATGAATTAAAATCTTGCAAATATTTTCAAGAATACAAGTCTTCTTCATTTTTAGATCAAGT
>ML804793.1:82103-122637 GCA_009831015.1 Picea engelmannii
AAAAGTTCATTGAACAAATTCAGTCGATACATCAAATGGTACAAGAGCAGTTGGAAAAGAGTCAAGCCAAGTACAAGACGAGACATGACAAGCATCGTGTTGATCACAGTTTCCAAGTTGGAGATGAAGTTTGGCTTTACATTATTAAGGAGAGGCTTAAAGGAGAAGGTAAAAAACTAAAACCAATTTGATATGGTCCTTCAAGATTATTGACAAGATTGGTAACAATGCCTTCCATTTAAATTTGCCTCCTTATATGCAAATGTATGCAGTTGTTAATGTTGAGAATTTGAAATTGTATGAATTTGATTGATGATCAAGGAGATCATGTTCAGATTCCTTCTATAGATGATTTTTCCTCAGAATATCTTACAGAACTGCATGAAGACACCATCCTTGACAGGAGAATGAGAACTTCAAAACGAGGAAATGTGGAATATCTTCGAGTTAGTCTTAAAGGCACAAATTCAAGCAAAGCCTAGTGGATTGAGGTTGGAAAGGTGAGGGAGATATACCCTCATCTTCAGATAGATTGAAAATAGTATTTTGGAGGTCCAAAAGATTTCCAATGGGGAGGTGTGATCCAGGGGATCAAATTTTGCTCAAAATTCAAAGTGCTCGGTGTTAGCGTCAGAAGTCACTACTGGATTGCTTGCAGGAGCAGAGCCTGACACCCATCAGTTTAATGTCACGATTTGTCTAAAGGGTTGATCAAATGGAGGAAAACTCAGAACAATATCGTCTCAACTCAGAAACTAGGCCTGGCATGCATGAACGAGTGAGGTCTTGATAAACTTCAAATAATGAGTTGCAATAAAGGGTGAGTAGGGGGAAGACTTGCGTGAGAAGAGTGCGAAGGTCTATCACAGACATCAGGTTTATAACAGACTGGAGAAGAAAGCATCCAAACGCAAAATCCTTTTACATTCAAACATAGGAGACCAGAGAGTACAGGAATGTCACAACAAAACCTTTATCATAACAAAACTGCAACAATTCATGCGAATCATTCGATCATGAACTCCTTGGTATGAGACGAAACATAGATGGAAAAAGGAAAACTGTTTGTCATAAAACAAGAAATCTCAAACACAGAGGCATAACCAAGAAACCATAATGGTCATTAAAACTTTACAGTCCAGAGCTCAACTCTACCATCGATAGATACAAAAATGGTGAAAATGCCTACATATACTCAAACTAGCAACAACAACAAAATCGAGACGTAGCATTAAAAGCTTTGTGTCTGCATGGCTTCTGACAATATGCAACTGCAATCTTTGAATGGTCGTGCAACTTATGGCAGACGCGATCAATATTCTAACAGTTTCATCGGTGAATCAACGTGCCTTTAATTCATTGTCGGACTTTCCCATTATGGCGGAGATGATATCTAACCACCACCAACCGCCTCAATAACTGCTTCATGGGGATTGAGGATGACCTGTCCAACTCAGCATTTTGGGATATGGAAGACTCCTCGCACTGCCACCTGGAATAACTGAATGGCTTGATGAATAGGCATGGAGGCCAACGCGAAGAATGGGGCGCATGATAGGAGTGGTGGCGTCGGACTATGAGGGTGTGAAAGAAGTGGCGAGGTGTGAGAAGGGCGACAGAGGACGACACATGGCGGAAGACAACAGGCAGAAAGGGGGGGGGGAGACGAGAGAGAATGGACTTGCTCTTTGGTGAGAGACTGACGTGGAAAGGAGCGAAACACATGACAAGCGACGAGTGGATGATGAGAAGGAAGGAGGACCACACGAACCAAAGAGGGGAGGCAGATGGATGACACGCGACAGCAGGAGAAAGGTGGTTCTGGAGGATGACATGATGGGAGAAGGGCCCACGCAGGCTAGACACAGAGCAGCTGAGAAGGACGGGATTGTCCAAGCGCTATTGATCCAGGCGCGCTAATCTTGGCCGTTAGAAAGTTGCGCACCCAATTCTGGACCCCCCCCCTCCGTTTAAAGGTAGAAAGGCAAGGGGGGTCTGGAATTCCCTTTATCGTCGTTGATCCGAGCGCGCTGATTTGAACCGTTGAAGAGATGCGCCCCCGATTCCAGACCCCCCCCTCCGCTTAAAGGTAGAAAGGCCGGGGGGTCCGGAATCCCACATGCACCGTTGATCCGGGTGCGCGAATCGCAGCCGCTCAGACTTGTTGGCCGCTTACCACAGGCGCATTTCCGTTCAAAACTTAGGATAAGTGGGTTTTAACCCATTCTTTTGCATTCTAACCCCCTTACAAGAAATATCGCTAACATTTGGCTCCATGGGGGATAGATTCGTCCCTATGATGCTCTAAGAACTCTTTTGCAGATTCAGTGCCTTTGTTGTTGGGCTATGGAGTCATTCATTAGTCCGAAAAAAAAAAACCAGAAACAATATTTACAAAAACAAACAAAAAGAGCCAACTGTGGCTCATAGAAAACATTTTTTTAAGAAATGCCCATTTACTGGGCTGCTAAAAACTTCTTTGCCTTCCAGATCCTGCAATTTGTAAGTGTTGTTTGAAAATACTGTGAGGATCTTGAAAGGCCCGAGCCATAGGGCATCAAATTTATTGTGCTTGCCCCTGTCCTGCCTGGGTGCGTCCCACTTGAGTACCAGGTCACCCTGCTCGAATTCTTTCTTTCTGCTCTTCCTGTCAAAAGCTTGTTTTATCTTCTGCTGATGATTAAAAGCCTTGTCCAATACCCGTTCTCTGATCTGCTGCACTTCCACCATTTGATGAATCCTTCTGACCACATGGTTAGGTTCTCCTTCAAAGTCTTGAAGGAAACTTGCCATAGATATGGCCAGTTGAGTGGGGGAAAATGACCTCTATTCCGTAAACAAGTTGGAAAGGTGAGAGACCCAGGGATTTCTTTTTTGTTACCCGATCAGCCCAAAGAGCGAATTTGAGCCTTGAGTCCCAGGCCCTCTTATTGTCCTCCAGCAACTTTTTGATGAGCTTGATTAGGCTTTTGTTGGAGGACTCTGCCAGTCCGTTTCCTTGAGGATAGTATGGAGTAGAGTGAACCAATGAAATTCCAAACTGTTCACAGAACTTGACCAGAGGCTCAGACCTGAAGGGGGCGACATTGTCAGTGACAATCCGGCTTGGGCAACCAAATCTGGCTATGATGTCTTCCAAGAGGCTGATGATTACTTTGTGAGAAGTGCTCCTGGTGGGGACAACCTCTATCCACTTGGTGAAATAATCGGTCACAGTGAGGATCCATCTGTGCTGGCCACTTGAGGGAGGATGAATCTCTCCAATGAAATCCAATCCCCACTGCTGAAAGGGTGCCGAAACCACTACATGCTTTAATGGCAAATATTTGAGCTGCTGTTTACCTGAGAACTTCTGGCATTTGATGCAAGCTCTGACTTCTCTGCAGACATCAGAGAACAAAGTAATCCAATAATACCCAGCCCGGAGGATTCTGTGGGTTGTGGTCTTCCAAAAATGATGACCTCCATAGAGGCTGCTGTGGAAATCGAACATAACCTTCTAGGCTTGTTGCGGGTCCAGACACCTTAGTAATACCCCTAGAGGGTCTTTCCAATACAAGGTTTGGTCAATGAGGCAATATCCGACCGCTTTGAGCTTTAAGGCTCTGGCCTTGATTTTTTCCATCCCATCAGGAGGCCTCAATTCTTGCAAGAAATACAAGATATCCTTGTACCAGGCGCATGCTGCTAATGATAAGGTACCCTGGGAATGCTGGTTGGATGGCTCAGCTTGCTCATTAATAAAGTTAATTCCCAAGACTTTGCAATTGGACTCAACCAACAACTTGGCCAGACCCTGCCCCTTTATCAGCTTGGTGGGCCTAATCTCCAGATCAAATTCTAGGATCTTGGCAATCCATTTACCTCTTCTCCCATCTATGTCAAGCTGTATAAGAATGTCCTTCACAGAGGCTGAAGGGACATATACAGTGATCTTTGAATGCAATATGTAGACTCTGAAAGCCTTGAGGGCTTTCACGAAGGCATAGGCCTGCTTCTCCATGATCTCGTACCGGAGCTCTGCATCTCTTAATGCCTTGCTAAAGAAGGAAACAGGCTGCTCTTGCCCTTTATCGTTTTTCTGCAATAAGACTGTTGCTACTGTATCACAAGAAGCAAAAGAAAAAATCAGAAAATCTTTGGAATAATCAGGACTGACTAGCACAGGTGCCTCAGTCAATGCCTTCTTTATTTGGACAAAATATTCCCTGGGTTCCGCAGTCCATTTCACTTCATTTCCCTTTCTGAGCATGGTCGTGATGTGTTTTCCTAATTCTGCAAAATTTGAGACGAATCTCCTCAGAAAATTAATCCTCCCCAAAAATGCCTGAACCTCCTTTTTGGACCTGGGGAGAGACAGGGTGTGAATTGCTTCCACCCTGCTAGGATCAATTCTCACTCCCTCTGCTGATACTATATGGCCCAATAGCTTTCACTCTCTCATAAAAACAATGATTTTTTAGGGTTTAAAGATAGGCCATACCTCCGACACTTCTGGAAAACCTTCTTCAAGTGGTAGAGGTGCTCTTTATCAGTCTTGGAAAAGACTGTTATGTCATCTAGGTAAATCACCACAAACTTATCTTTTTCTCCGATGAAGGCTATGTCCATGGCTCGTTGAAATGTTTCTCCTGCATTCATCAGCCCAAAAGGCATTTTGGAATACATGAATGTGCCCCAAGGAGTGGTGAAATTTGTTTTTTCCCTGTCTTCAGGCATGACTGATATCTGATTGTAACCAGAGAAACCATCAATCATGGATATTCTGGAAGCACCGGTGACCTTCTGCAATATGTGCTCCATGTTGGGCAGGGGATAATTATCTTTCCTTGAGCCCATGTTCAGGTTTCTGAAATCAACACAGAGTCTGATTTTGCCACTTTTCTTTCTTACTGGGACCAAATTGGCCACCCAATCAGAATATCTCAAGGGGACAATGATTTGGGCATCCAACAACTTCTTCACCTCCCTCTCTATGACAGGTAGCATCATGGGATTTATCTGTCTTAGCTTCTGCTTGAATGGCCTAGCCTCTTCTTTTAGTGGGATATTGTGCTCAATAACTGATGTGTCATACATTTTGATGTCTTCGTAGGTCCATGCAAACACATCAACAAACTCCTTCAGCAACTCAGTATATTCAGCCCTCTGCTCCTCAATCAAACTCCTTGACAATTTGACAAACTTAGGCTCCTCTGGTGTGCCTATGTTGCACTCAGCTGTGTCGGCCTCATCACCCGAAACTCTACCCTTTACTGCCACATCATTCCCATCGAACAACCTTTCTAATGGGATTAGTCCTTTCGGTATGTGATTACTTGGCAGCTGGATAATCTGGTGGTCAACAACTTTATTCAGCAAATCTCCAGGGTGATGATCCGGTTCTCCTTCAATGTCAGGATCCTCATCTATGTGCAATGCAGAAAAGTCATCAACGGATTGAAGAAACTTTTCAATTTCCTGATCATCCTCAAATACCTTCCAATGCTTGACGTTGTCCGGTACAGAGGGTCTGTATTTTATTTCAACATTGGATCCAATAGTGGGAAGCGCAGGAACTTCGAGCAAACTAGCTGAGAAGGCTAAAAAATCGGCTGGATAATTTTCTTCCCTGGGAATGAAAGAGATGTTAAAAGCCAGGAAGAAATTGTCAACTAGGTCCCATACCATGTTCCTGTAATTCTTGAGTCAAGGATGCTTGGCCTGATAAACGTTTTTTACCTGTTGGACAATCAGTTCTGCATCTCCAAACACAACTATCTCCCTTATTTCCAGCTCTTTTGCAGTTCTTAAACCCAGAACCAGAGCTTCATACTCTGCCACGTTGTTGGTGACTTCAAATTCCAGCTTGTATGACAGAGATATGGTCTCTTGAGAAGGGGATACGAATACCACTCCGGCACCTGCACCTATACTGGAAGAAGCTCCATCAAAGAACATCTTCCAAACAGAGGTGTTTGGAGGAGGCATATCTTGATTGATAATGGGATGTTTTCTGATTTGCAAAGGGGCCTCAAGAGTCTCAGTGACCTGTAACAAACTAGACCCTAAGTCAGTGTCAAGTGCAAAGATGGGGTGATTTGTGGGGTTTTCTTCATCACTGACAATGTAGGCTAGTTGGGCTTCTCTGTACAATCTTCTATGTTCCCCTCCAAAGACATGAATGGTGGCATATGTGAGGTCCATATGTAACGTCCCTCCAAGTCTCTTAATCCAAGACCTTGACAACAACATGCCAAACTTGGGGGGAACATCAGCTACCATGATATCCATTACCATACTCTTCATGGGCAGCTGAAACAATGAAACTACCAGGTCCTTGATGACTCCCAAACATTGTACCCTCCTGGATTCAAAGGAATAGAGGTCATGATAGGCTCTGGTGACTTCTAATCCTAGTTCTTCCATGACAGTTTTGGGCATGAGGTTGTGAGAGGCCCCTGAATCCATAAGGCAATTATGCATCACTTTGTCATGTATGTCCAGGGATGTGTAGAAGGGAGGGGATGAATCATCTCTGTCTTCTACCATGGGACCTAGGACAACTGCAGGCCTTTCATCTTTGAGGTTTATGGAGTCTGTGAGAGGGTATGAGGCTTCAGATGTCAACAGCTCAGAGAAGTGTTTTTTGAATTCCCCATGTTTAATTAACTCGGTGAGTGGCACAAGAATTCTGATCTTTTGAATATCATGTTCGAAATTGAAAGAAGATATAGGCTTTGGGATTTCTCTAATTTCAGGAACATGATTATGGACAATGGGAGAGAGAGCTTGAGCCTTCTTACCTCTGTGAGCGTCTTCTACTTCATTAGCAGGCTTATCTATTCTAGTGGATTGCTCAGGAACATCAGGTGTTGTTGCCTTTCTATCGGACCTTAGGTTATACCTGCCTCGGCCGCCGCTAGCTTTGTCTTCTTTGCTCAATTCATTTAGCTGACTGTTCATGAGAGACTCCTCGTATGCTGATTGGGTCAGGTGAGGGAAAGGGGGAGTGACTTCTAAACAATGGATTTTAGGCTCAGGCTCATCTGTTTCCCCTTCTTCTTCGTCGGTCACAAAATTGTTCTAGAAGGGAGCTTGAATTCTTTGGTCGTCTCTGTCTCTTTCCTTCTCTCTGTGCATAGTTGGAGGAGAAAAACTATTTGGCCTTCTGAAACCTGCTCTGTTCTCGGTGCTCTGAGGGCCCTTATTCATTTGTTTCCTTTCCAGTTTCAATCTCTCCATCTCTTCTTTCAGAAAGTTCATCACTTGTGTCAGCTCATTTACTTGAGGGTGGGGCAGTGATGGGCCGGAAGTTGAGGCTTCTGATTTTCCCTTTCTCCTGTCTGCGTCGACCCTATTTCTCAGTCTTTCAGCTACCAATATGTTGGATTCCACTTCTACGGAAGCTTCTTGCATTTGAGCTAAGGAGGTAGCTCTTCTTTCTCTCAATAGCAGGCAGAAATCAGGATCAAATGCACCAACATATGAAATTTGAGCAGAGGCTTCTGAGGGCATTATCTCTGCAGGGATCTTATTGTACATCTTATTAAATCTTTTGGAGAAGTTCGAGACAAAATCTCCTTCCATTTTCCTCAGAGACCCAAACTCTGTCATGTAATACATGAAATATTTTCTGTCTCCCCACTACCTCAGGAAAACGTTATCCAAAGCTTCAATGCCAACAATAGATCTAGGGGCCAATCCTATGAACCATTTCCTTACCTCTCCATCTAGGCTCTGGACAAAGACTCTCATCCAGACATATTCATTCTCGATATTCAATTTGTCTTTATAATTGTAAAAGGCATCTAGGTGCTCTTCAACAGTTATGTCCCCTTCCCCAGTGAACTTGGGCATGTATTTCAAATAATCTCCAGCAGGGAGGGGATTCATAGGATGAGGTAGGATTAAAGGAGCATATCTAGCAGTGACTATGGCATCCATTCTATTCAGAGGGGGATTAGCACCAGCCATGGGAATATTAGGTAGAGGATAACTCGGAGGAGACGGAGCGTGGACGGGAGATGTCAGAAAAGAGGTTCTTGGAGGAGACAACGGAGAAAACAAAGAGAGAGCTATGGGACCTGGATGTGCAGATGCTTCTCTCTGTGCAGTAGTAGCAATAAAAGGAGGGGTAGTGAAACCTTCTGAGGCCCGAGTTCCGTACTGAGGCACAAATTCCAGGGAGGGGGGAGTGACAAGGATCTCTCCCTCTGATACTAGACCAGGAGGAGAAAACTCATCAGGAACACTCCCGAAGTTCAGAAAATGGGAAACCTCAGAGGAAGGACGACTCGAAAGCTGAGAATAAGAAAATGGAGTTTTTACGGAAGGAGGTGGGGAAATACCTGATTCAGAGGCAAAGCTTTCTCCTTGAGGGACCTTTCCTTTTCTGAGAATCACCTTCGGATTTTATTCAGGCGCGGCCAGGGGCAGCTGTGGATGGGACCGCGTGTGTCTGCCGCCGAAAGCCACAACTAATCCAACGGGTTCGCCACAGTGGAGTCGTCACAGTGGATTCGCCAGGTGCACAGTTGCAATCTTCAAGTTCTGATATCTGATGCACCTTCATAATCATCTTAGTCTTTGTCGTTCAATCCTGGGGAAAATATTCAATTTTGTCCCCGGCAACAGCGCCAGAAATGTTAGCGTCAGAAGTCACTCCTGGATTGCTTGCAGGAGCAGAGCCTGACACCCATCAGTTTAATGTTATGATTTGTTTAAAGGGTTGATCAAATGGAGGAAAACTCAGAACAATATCATCTCAACTCAGAAACTAGGCCTGGTATGCATGAACGAGTGAGGTCTTGATAAACTTCAAACAATGAGTTGCAATAAAGGGTGAGTAGGGGGAAGACTTGCGTGAGAAGAGTGCGAAGGTCTATCACAGACATTAGGTTTGTAATATACTGGAGAAGAAAGCGTCCAAACGCAAAATCCTTTTACATTCAAACATAGGAGACCAGAGAATACAGGAATGTCACAACAAATCCTTTATCATAACAAAACTACAACAATTCATGCGAATCATTCGATCATGAACTCCCTGGTATGAGATGAAACATAGATGGAAAAAGGAAAACTGTTTGTCATAAAACAAGAAATCTCAAACACAGAGGCATAACCAGGAAACCAGAATGGTCGTTAAAACTTTACAGTCGAGAGCTCAACTCTACCATCGATAGATACAAAAATGGCGAAAATGCCTACATATACTCAAACTAGCAACAACAACAAAATTGAGACGTAGCATTAAAAGCTTTGCGTCTGCATGGCTTCTGACAATCTGCAGCCGCAATCTTTGAATGGTCGTGCAACTTATGGCAGACGCGATCGATCTTCTGACAGTTTCATCGGCGAATCGACGTGCCTTTAATTCATTGCCGGACTTTCCCATTATGGCAGAGACGATGTCTAACCACCACCAACCGCCTCAATAACTGCTTCATGGGGATTGAGGATGACTTGTCCAACTCAGCATTTTGGGATATGGAAGACTCCTCACGCTGCCACCTGGAATAATTGAATGGCTTGATGAATAGGCATGGAGGCCAGCGCGAAGAATGGGGCGCATGATAGGAGTGGTGGTGTCGGACTATGAGGGCGTGAAAGAAGTGGTGAGGTGTGAGAAGGGCGACAGAGGAAGGCACATGGCGGAAGACAACAGGTAGAAAGGGGGGGGGAAGACGAGAGATAATGGACTTGCTCTTTGGCGAGAGACTAACATGGAAAGGAGTGGAACACATGACAAGCGACGAGTGGATGATGAGAAGGAAGGAGGACCATGCGAACCAAAGAGGGGAGGCGGATGGATGACACGCGGTAGCAGGAGAAAGGTGGTTCTGGAGGATGACATGATAGGAGAAGGGCCCACGTAGGCTAAACACAGAGCAGATGAGAAGGATGGGATTGTCCAAGCACCGTTGATCCGGGCGCGCTAATCTTGGCCATTGGAAAGCTGCGCGCCCAATTCCGGACCCCCCGCCCCCTCCGTTTAAAGGTAGAAAGGCAAGGGGGGTCCGGAATTGCCTTTATCGTCGTTGATCCGTGCGCGCTGATCTGAACCGTTGAAGAGATGCACCCTCGATTCCGGAGCCCCCCCTCCGCTTAAAGGTAGAAAGGTGGGGGGGGTCCGGAATCCCACATGCACCGTTGATCCGGGCGCGCGAATCGCAACCACTCGGACTTGTTGGCCGCTTACCACATGCGCATTTGCGTTCAAAACTTAGGATACGTGGGTTTTAACCCATTCTTTGGCATTCTAACCCCATTACAAGAAATACCGCTAACACTCGGAATCACTTCAAATCAAACAGGAGAATAGGCCTCGTCATCATGAACCCAACACAACTTGTTTGGGTTCAAATGGACGCCGGATGAGAGAGATATCACGTTTTGTTCAAAATGACAAACAAGAAAAAAAATTGTGCTGACTGTACAGTCCATATAGTCCGTATGGATGCTAATGTGGTAGGGCCGTATGACATGTGGTAGGAAATTGTGTGGATAGTTGGTGTATGACGTGGCTTGTTTGCAGCAAATGGGATGGCAACACGTGGCCCAATCAATGGCCTCCACGTGTCACCTGGATATTAATTTAAAATTTATGCTGTTGGCCGGATTCGACCCCGTGATCTCTGGGCAGGGTAAAGCCTTGGGAAGGGCCACCCAA
This sequence comes from Picea engelmannii, assembly GCA_009831015.1. Taxonomy (NCBI): domain Eukaryota; kingdom Viridiplantae; phylum Streptophyta; class Pinopsida; order Pinales; family Pinaceae; genus Picea; species Picea engelmannii. Next base: position 92,758 of record ML804793.1, read on the forward strand.
CCGATGCGCCCACATGTAGTACTTAACATATATATGAGTTTTAATTTATTTGAGTTTGAAATAATGTGAAATGGGGTGCGAACTGGGTCGGGGCTAAGCCCCGGCCCACGGTTATATATATATATGTCATATGACCATTGTTATGTGCGTTTAAACCCCGCGGTTATATCCATGTTATGTGACCATTGTGGTGTGCGTGAGTTTAAACCCACGGTTATATATATGTTATGTGGTGTGCGCGTGTTTAAACCCACAGTTATATATATATGTGGTTTAAAACTTAACCCCTGTTTGTATTGCGTGCGGTCATGTGGTGGCCCATGTGCCCACGGGCCTTGGCAGTTAGGGGCTAGGTACGCCCATAACCGTCCTACAATTCACATCGTTTGTGCGGTTGCGCCCAGTGCTGAGTTTTAACACATAAAATCACGTGGGGGCTAGGTTGAGGCAACAAGGGTGCATTTTGGCGATCCAGAGACAACAAGTTTGAAGGGGAACTTCCAGGAAGCCTATCTTCTTCAATTTTTGGCCAAACAAGGTGCCGAAAAAGCCCAGCTAGGGGTTTTTGGACGTTCTGAATCCATTGGAGCCATCTATTTGGAATTTTGAGCATTATAAAGCACATATTTGAGCAATTTGAGCAAATAATACAAAATATCCATTGGAAGCTAGACCAGGAGATGTAGCCCAAGAGAGGGGTGAACTCCTTTATCATTTGTTGTGTTATGTGTTTTCTGTTCACTGTTATTTTCTGATGTTTATATGCATCTTGAATGAGTAATTTCTATAAAAGATGTGTTGCAAAATTGATCCATTTGCATTTTAACACATGAATTAAAATCTTGCAAATATTTTCAAGAATACAAGTCTTCTTCATTTTTAGATCATCAGGCATGTTTAAAGGCCTCGCACTATGTAAACATTTAAGTTTCCAGGCCCATTCAAGTACCTCAAAAAGAGTGTCAATGCTCAAAACTTTCGGTATGTAAACATTTCAATAAAAATAAAAATTAAAATTAAAAAAGAGCGTCGATGCTCAAAACTTTCGGTATGTAAACATTTCAATAAAAATTAAAAAATTAAAAAAGAGCATCGATGCTCAAAACTTTGGATATCTAAACATTTAAAACATTGGGAATAGTGAAGTTGGCAATAAGACTTCAAATCTATTCTCCAATGAGATGATGACATATAAGGTATTTTTTATTATATAAAAAATAATGTTTTTAGTTCTCTAGTTCGAACAATAGAGATTGTGAAAAATTTTATAGTCAAAGGACATATTAATATGAAGTCAACAAATTATCGATCGCTATAGTCCCTCTATGCCTTTGGCAGGGACTAATAAGTTAACATTGTAATAAATAAAGAATCTTTTTTAATAAATAGAGAACCTTTTTTAATAAATAGAGAAATGTTTTACAGAATACGTTAAACATGTACTAAACAAATCCCTTTTTGGGTGTCTTTCCATTTCCAGAATTAATAGAAAAACTTTTTGGATTATGATTATTGAAATTCTAATAAAAGTTAGACTAATGAAAACAGAACCCAAAAATCCTTCGTAGTGACAAAAGCGGAATAATTTACTGGCAAAATTGTCAATCCTGTCGTGGTTCGAAACGCATAGGTGACCGTTTGTAGTGACAAAAGTGGAAAAAATTACTCGTAAAATTGTTAAGTTTGTCGTGGTTAACACGTGGCTCTGAGGCACAAAGGCGGTCAAAGGAGGCCCCGACAACTTCCTCTTTCTCACTCAAACATCACTAGTTTCCAAACCTTTTTAACAAGCAACCATGTCACAAATATCAGTTAGACTTTATCCAGATTTATGTTGCTAGAACTGTTAGACAATGTTGTTTTTAAAGTCTTTTATAACATGCAATCCATAGGCTCTAAAACCACGTGTCATACAAATAATGTCTCCCAAATTATTATTAATGTAACAACTTTGACTCTTTCATCCGACAATAATCATAAAAACACAAAAAACACAAGTGTAAATGCATATTTCTAATAATAATAATAAATTTTATCATAAATTAAATGGAATGTACTATTATTCTATGTAATTTTCTTAAATTAAATTCTAGTATAATTTGAGTGGACTTAATGATTAAGAACATGTGTTTCTTTCTAAGAGATTAGAGGTTCAAATCCAAAGAGAGTAGGGTATGTACACTTTCGTAAACTTTAACATTGTTGAGCTCATAACGAGTATATTGTTGTAATGACTTTATAGCCTGGAAAAAAAATGGTTGTCAATTGGTTTAGCCTGAGTAGTTAGGAGTAATGGTTGTTATCCTCCCCATGGGACTAATGATTAGTTGGGACTAATGATTTTTACCCTCCTCACTCGTGTTCAATTCCCACAAGTGATATGTTGAGCTCTAAATGAGTGTATTATTGTAGGTCACAGGTTCAAATCTAGAGGGGGGTAGGGTATGTATACCTCCGTAGACTTTAGTAGTCAAATCATTGCACGAAGGGGGTCCCTTGTCCCACAAACAAGGGGTCTCATACACAAATTTGGTGTATGGCTTGGCTGTGACCTTAAAAATAGATTATTAATATTAAGATTAATGGATTTGAGCCACATTATTGATCGGCCTTATGCCTTGAAAATTGTAGGGTTTACCCTAGATACCATCCTCTAAATGAGGGGAAGTACTTGGGACTTTTCTTGGAAAAAAACTCACTTGTGTACAAGGTTATATTAATATTTTAATCTTATGTTATTATTAAAAATCATTTCACTAATATGATTATTTTATGATTAATTATGATGTCATAATAATAGTATTTTATAATATTAATACAAACAATAATAATATATATTGATATAGTTTACTATATAAGAAATTACATGTATTATTAATTATGTTAATATATAATATTCTTCTATTTTGTGGATCAAGTTTAGCTTGAGTGGTTCTATGATGTAGTGTTATCCTCTCCACACAAATTATATTCCCATGATGACATGACAAAGCTTGGAGTTTTTTGTAGAATCTAAGTTTACCTTGGGTACCATCTTTGAAATATGGGGAAGTGCCCGATGAGTTTCCATGCAAATTAATTATACAAAGAAAATAAAAAATAAAAAAATAAATACTCCTCTTGGAGTCTCTCATCACCCCTATTATCTTACATGTTTGTGATTTTGGTGTTGCAACATTTGTAGAGAATCATGGATTATAAGAGGCTTCCTAAAATTGTTTCAAAGTCTAGTGAAAGTCACTCACGGCTAAGAGGGGTTGGCATAGATATGCCAAGTCTTGTTGAAGTACTCGAAATAGAGGAGGAGGTCACTATACAAAATATTGATTAAATTAAAAATACTATTGCATCTAAATTTAAGGGGAAAATGGTGGGGAAATAAATAATTAAAGAATAAGAGAAAATTGAGATGTACTATAAAGAGGTCATTAACCCGGATTTAGAAAATAAAAAGTATATTTTTATTATGACTAGAGTAAAGAATAAAATCAACATTGCTAAAATAAAAAATAAACTCTCACAAGCTCCATAATGAAATAGGGCATTGAAATAATTTATATTTAATATTTAGTATATAGTTGCAAAGAATGTTGATATGATATGGTTTAATATATAATTAACCATATACTATAATAATATGTACATTATATTATAATTATAGCATAAATATGGATATGGTGTAGTAGATAAACAACAAGGATAACAAGAGGCTCCCCAAAATTGCTTCAGACTCTAGCAAAAATCACAAACGACTCAAGCAGGGATGGCATAATGATGCCAAGTCTTGGCTAAATCATTGGGGAATAAAAGAAGAAGTTATTCTATAGAATACTAATTATATTAAAAATATTGTACAAGTCAAATTTAAGGAGAATCTATGGTGTGAGATGTGTCGCATTTTTGCCTCGTTTTTCATGTTGCCTCGAATTTCATGTCCATTGTTGGGAGGTTTTTCAGCACATGGTTTTTGTCTATGGTTTTCTATTTCCGGTTAAGGAAATAGGGTTTTTGACTAATCTAGGTCATTGGGTTATGGTTTTGGATGTCGTTGGCTCCTATATGTATATTGTATTGTAAACAATGTATAACACCGAATGAATATAGAATATGTTGGTTTTCCTAGTTTGGGTTTCTAGGGGAAAAATCTCTGTGTAATGTTTGTATTTTCCATTCTATCTTTTATGTTCTTTTACTGAAAATATATTTGCAGTAAATATTGTACAAGGTTAAAATCTACACCTCTCTCATTAGATTTTTAACATTAATAAACATGTATGCTTCAATCTTAGGAATTGATGCTTATAAGAGGATTCTTATGAAACTAAGTGAACATGATTAATGTGGAGGGCATATCTTTTCTGGACGAGCTCAGGAAATCATCCACCAGCCCAATATCGTTGATCATTCAGTCCTCATTCTTTTATTGATAGATTGCTTTGATGCAATGGATGTTTCTTTTATGTTATACACCTAGTAGGACCGCCCTCCTTCTGGAACCAAGACATTTTCAAGACATTTCTTCTCTCCAATTCCAATCCGACTTTTAATCTACATTTTGGTGCAAGTACTAACCAAATAATGTTGAACTCAATAAGGGATTCCCATAAATTTGAATGCTCTTGTTAATGGAGAATAGTTGTCATCTTATTGTAACACGACCTATAGTCTCTAGCTCTTTTGATGAATAGGATGCATGTTTCTTTGATGTATCCACAGTGGGAAAACAAAAATATAGATAGAAAAATTGTATAACAAAGGCACGAAATCTTATGGAAGGCATGAATAGCAACAATAGGCACAACATTCAAAACATTGAAGGAGAACAAGAATAAGGAGGAAGAGGAGCTTCTAAAATGCTCAACCTTCACGATTTTGAGCTAGATGTTTATAATGGTCATGCTGAGGGGAAACTATTATCAATGTGGTGACTTTGGTCACTTTTCCTACCGCAACATCATGAATGGTGTATTGGTCATATCGCAGCTTCCTTGTGTGGTCATTTTCAACTTCCTCAAAGGTGAATATGGTGAATCTGAGGTAGAAAAATATGATTACAACTAGGTATGAGTTTGAATTGTTGTGCGAGTAGGTTGGACGAACAAAAAAGGCGGTAGTTTATAATACTTGTCTCACAGTTAAAATATCTATACATAAAATTGGATGGCAAGGGTTTTTTTTTTTATCCAATAAACAATGGAAAGAAAATTAGGGTTTTGATTAGAGAGAATAGCACAAGAGAGATGTGAGGTAGGACTGAGTTGAGCGGCAGGAGCATGAGACCAACATGAATTAGGGTTTGATGAATGGTTTTGCAAACTAAAATGTATACTGGTAAAGAGAATCAATCAAAGTGCTAGAGGGAAGAAGGATAGACATGAGGGCATTTATGCACACTGGAATGAGCACCCAGGATAGACTTGCAGATGGGCATAGGGAATCAAGTCGACTGAGAGATGTTTTTGCAAAGTGAAATGAAAACACCCAACGAATAATGAGAGAGAGTTGTTTATGAATTAGAAAGGCTTAGTTATGGACAACTACCATAGCTCAAATCAAGCCCAAGAACCAAGGCCGCTCTGATACCACTGTTGGACACACGAATTTAGATAAGTGTGAGATTGCATTTTTCATTGATATGATACATGTATAAGTACATGAGTTGTGACCTTTGGATTTGTCTTCCAAAAGGTCTCTTGGACTCTCAATGACCATTACACTATCACTTGATGCTTCACATTCCTTCAAGTGAAAAATACTATAACCCTAGTGGATTAGGTTTCCAACTATATATATATACCCAGACACCAAATTGGTGTATGATACCCCCTTGCTTGTGGGAGAAGGGACCCCCTCCCCACAGTGATTTTGACTACTAAAGTCTACGAAGGTATGCATACCCCACCACCCTATGGAGTTGAACTTGTGACCTCTTAGGACGAAACACATGTTCTTAACCATTTTTTGGCTCTGAGAAAACCCTATCTCGTTGGTGGTGCTTGGTTACCATTACTAGCCCTCGTGACCATGGATCCAATGGGGGGAATGTCCCTCTAACTCCCTCTCCCTCTTAATAAAATCATTGGCATTTCATTCTCTAGTCACAGTAGCTTGAAAGAATCCTTCATCTTGTAATAAATCTCTAGATTGATTTATGAAGAAATCAACCATCTAACCTGAGGTGAATCTCCCCCCTAGTAAGTTGAACCTCAAATCTTTGGCCTTGGTTGAAAGGGATTGATTAGGAAATTTAGTGGGATCTGGCCTTCTCCCAAAGCCATCGGTCAATGGATACAAAAGGAGTGGATGATGTTGATAAAGAGTCAACATTCTTACTTCTTATGTGGCAAAGAATACTACACTTCTTGTTTGAGCTCAAAGAGGACAAAGATTTAATTTTTAGAAGTGAGCCATATTTCATGGGCTCTCATGAAATATAAATGAACATATGGTCTTTAGATTTTGACCCTAAAGTATAAATCCCCTTTGTAGTTCCAATGTGGTTTCACCTTACCCATCTCCCCTTGCATTGTTGGAGATGAATCCTTAGAGGCAATAAGCAACAGCCTTGGGAAATTAATTGATAAATCAAAACCAAAATCTAGGATGTTTGCATGTGCCTATATTTTTTTGGAGGTCGATCTTAAAAAAATGAATACATGAGGCCATAAATCTTATCCTTGACAACTAGTCCCATTTGCAATCCTTGGATTACAAGACACTCCCCTTCAAATGTAAATATTGTCATGAGTATGGTCATTTTGCCAAGGATTCTAAAATAATAGCTCTCCCTCACCCCATCCTAAGGAAAAAAAAGAGAGGAATAACAACAAGTCAAGAAGCCTTATGCAAATAAGAATATGACTCCTTAGATTAGACTACTCATTCAAATGGAAAATATGCTTAGGGACCTCACCCAAATAGTTATGATGTTTTATCCTGAAAGATCCCTTGAAAACCCATCCTTTGGATCCAGAAAATCCTATTGTGTCCCTCCATCCACCTTTCCTCCTTCCTTTGCCCCTTTTCCCACCTCACCTTGCATCAAGAATCCTCCCTATGGAGTTTTCCCCTTCAACCCTAGAGTTGTTGATTCCTCAATGTGATTGATCCAAAATGGATCATCATATAATTTTTCATCTATCTTAGTACTTTATGGGTGGAACGATTGGAAGAATTGGATTGCAGGACCCATTTTAGTGGCAGGTCCTAGCTTGGAAAGTTGGGGTCCATAACCTTCTGAATCCATTTTGAGGCACTAAATGACATTTTTTGGGGGTTACAACATCCAAAACTTGAACCCATACCCTTGATAACATTCTACACATCTATACCTTTCCAATGGTGCAAAAATTGCCTCAAGCGAAGGTCGTGTGTGTAAGTTATGCCTTTCGCAAGTTAACCTACCTTGTTGACCACCATGGTATGAGTGGTTGCCACATTAGCCCCCATTACTCACACATGTGGGGCTAGCCACATGTGGACTTTCAAGAAGATTCTAGAAGGTCCAAACCTTATCACTAATTGAGGGTTGAGGAAGTCAAAACCCTAACCCTAGATGACTATCAGGAAATGTTAAATATCGGGCCACTAGGAGGAGAAAGAGTTCCATTCTTTGGTATTATGCTTATTTGATAGTGGAGCAGAGCATATAGGAGTGGTATTTTGAGAGAATAATAGAGAAGGTAGGAGATTTTGTAGCAACCATTCATGCCATAGTGTCAAAGGAAACTCCATAGTGAGTGCCCCTTTCTTTGTACGTGTTATTCATAGCTGAAGAAAAGAAAGTAGAGCATAGGCCTCACCTTCTAGTTGAGTTTTCTATCGTATTGGGTTTTCCATGATATATCTTGTGTTCATTTGTGTGGATGGTGTGTATATTTTCTTGTTCTTTCATTTCGTATTCAACTATTTTCATAAATCTTAGCAATAAGCTAGTAATAACTAATTTGCAATCTAAGGAAATAAATTGCATAATCTAAGATTTCAAAATAGTATAAGATATGTTGTGACAAACTATTTCAGTGGAATATTCACGTCAATTTATAGATCAATGATTTAGCTTCAACCCCCCCTTCTCCTAAGAAAATTCAACATTCTTTTGGGGTGGTAAGTCGGAAGAAGGCATCCACCTAGAGGAAGAGAGTGATGAGGATGAGAAGCTCCCAAAGAAACTTGAAGAAAAACCAACAAGTAAAGGTGAGAATAAGTTGCTAACAAAGACAAACTTATGGGTTCCCAACCAAAACTATATAATACCTTTGGTAGTACTAAATCACCAATAGTTAATAAATGTGTGTTTTCTTAGAATAACATGGTGATGGGTACTAAAAATAAGCGGGAATTTTTGTAGATTTACTTCATGCAAAAAAATCACTCATCGTTCTCCTCTAGGAAGCAAATATGGAAGAAAATGCCATGACAAATTTAGTGGAAAACTCTAGAAATACATCGAAAGAGAAATTGTAGGTACGAGAGGATCCTTGTGAGGTGTTTGTACAATTTGGCATTAAGGAGTACTAGAAGTGTTACAGATGCAAGTAATCAAAACTAGATTTTTAGTTTGTTGGCCAACAAAGCTATGGGAAAATAGGTGCAACTTTTAATATTTATGCTTCGATCCACTATATAGAAAATCAAGAATGCTAGGCAACTTTGTGCCCATTTGGGAACTCCATTCCCATCACTAATCTAGCAGAAGACCTCAATATAGTCCTCTTGCCATCAAAAAAATGGGGAGGAAGATACATTCGCAATAGCTTGACGAAATTAGTTGATGACTTAATTTTTTATTTGATCTCTACTTGATCCGAAATCGGATCCAGAAGCCTGAGAGGGATTGAAAAATGCTAAAAAATGAAAGTGCTCGGAATGCGACGAAACCTATTCCATTGCATCCGTCTCGTCTTCATGATTCTGGTGGTATATTTACTTTGTCAAACGGGCTCTGTATGGAGAAGATATCACATTCTGTCCGAAAAGTCAAACAGGTAAAAAAAGGGGATGACTGTATAGTCCATACAGTCCACGTGTCATGCTGACTGTGCATACCGTATGGTCCGTACAACTGACGTGGCAAACCCAGAAGGCAACATGTGGCAGCTCCAGGAGGTGACACGTGTCAGGTAGATTTAGACGTACGGATAGCCAGTTGGGCCAATCCAGAGGTGACATGTGTCACCACTGTAAGGGTGACACGTGGCACGAATGACGTCAGCAGTTGACATGGCAGAATGACGGGACAGTACAGAAGCTGACGTGGCAGGTTGACGTGGAAGTACGACAGTTTGACGTGGCATGACCGTACGATGATGTGGCAACATCTGGTTGGTTGTTGAAGGCGAATGATATCGTGACACATGGAATTTTGTTGATCAATGATTGGGTGCCATGTGGCCCAATCATGGGCTGCCACGTGGCACCCTGGGTATTGGTCTATTTGGTTTAATAATCAAAAAGTTTTTATGGATCCGTGGGGTTCGACCCCCGGACCTCTCCCCACCGTATAAAGATTTTGCACAGTCCGAGCTGCCAACGCGCCACCGTATTAATTCTTAATATATATCGTTTTCATATTTATTTAAATTTGACATATTGTATATTGGCGCGGGGGGGTTGGGTCGGGGCTTAGCCCCGACCCGCGGTCATATCCATTGTTGTGTGACCGTAAACATATCGCGCGGGGTTTTATATGTATAGTCCACAGTTTTATGGTGTGCCATGTGACCCCATACGGAGAGCGCGAAGAGTTTATGCAAATGGTTGGCACGGTTGGTACTTGGCGCTTGGCCATTGGCCCATTGAACATTGGCCCTTTTCGTTTAAGAGCGCGGTCATATTATGCCACCATATGCCCAGGTGCCTAGGCAGTTAGGGGTTGGCATGCCCTTAACCGTCCTATGGTTTGCACCGTTGGCGCAGTTGCGCCCGGTGCTAGGTTTTCACGCTACTTATTGCGTGTGAGCCGGGTTCAATGGAGAAGGGTGCGTTTTGTAGAACCAGTGACAACAAGCTTGAAGGGGAAAACTTCCAGGAGGCCTAACTTCTTCGTTTTTCGACCGATTGAGGTGCCGAAAGAGCCTAGATAGGGGTTTTTGGATGCTCTGAAGCCATTGGAGCAGTCAGAGTAGAGTTATACTAGAGGGAAACCAAGCTAAAGCCATTTTTATGCAGAAAATATTTTGAGGAGGAGACACTGTCGGACCATTTCTGGGAGCTCCGGACGTCCGTTTTGCGTGCCGTTTTCTTTGCATAGTTCTAGAGATCTGGAAGAACATGAACAGATCAGTCTTGTAGCCATTTGGCATTGCAGTAATGTACTTTTGAGCTTTTGAGCAGAAATAAAAAAGCCTCCCCCACAGAGACAAAGGCCCAGAGACGTAGGCAAAGTTGTGTCGAACTCTGTTATCAATCTGCGTGTTATGGTTTGCTATCTATTATTTCATTTCAGATCTGCATATATGTATATGGCTATCATAATTCCTCTTCTTTCGTCATTCTTTCACTAAGTTTCTCAAATGGTTAATTAATACATGCAAAATTAAAACTCAACCATAAGTCATTAAAAGATCCTACGGATCAAGTGGTATCAGAGCAAAGAATCAATGCAATCTTCTACAGGACAAAGAATCAATATCAATTCACTAAAGCAGGTCATGATTATGTGGTTCATGCTCATCGTGTTAAAGCAAATAAAACACTTCAAACAAGGGAACAATTAACGAATGCAGTGCAAGCATGAAACAAAACAATAATTGTTTCAAATGAAGTAATTGATATTAAGTAAGAACAAGATATGGTTGTTGAATGGAAAAACAATCATAAGTTGCTTCAAGATAAGCTCATGTCGTGCAAATATTTCAAGTATATCAGCTCATTTGCAGTCGTGTTCTTGATACTGTCATTAGCAATGTTTTCTACATGGATGATAGTGGCTTCAATAAGATGTAACAGGGTTCAAATGGCTAACAATATACTGTCAGTTGTCATGATTGTGTTACAGTTGATCTTGATGAGATAGGTGCACAGGACAGAGTTCAGAGACAGAGAGAAAGACGGGTGGCCTATCCCGAGCTTGTTGACTGGTTAGTAACCTTTTGGGGACCAAAAGGTCTTATTGTGGGGAGGTGTGATCCGAAATCGGATCCAGAAGCCTGAGAGGGCTTGAAAAATGCTCAAAAATGAAAGTGTTTGGAATGTGATGAAACCTATGCCATTGCGTCTGTCTCATCTTCTTGATTCCGGTGGTATATTTACTTTGTCAAATGGGCTCCGTATGGAGAAGATATCGCATTCTGTCCGAAAAGTCAAACAGGTAAAAAAAGGGGATGACTGTACAGTCCGTACAGTCCATGTGCCATGCTGACTGTGCAGACCGTACGGTCTGTACAACTGACGTGGAAAACCCAGAAGGTGACATGTGGAAGCTCCAAGAGGCGACACGTGTCAGGTAGATTTGGACGTACGGACAACCAGTTGGGCCAATCCAAAGGTGAGACGTGTCACCACTGTAAGGGTGACACGTGGCACGGATGACATCAACAGTTGACGTGGCAGAATGACGGGACAGTACGGAAGCTGACGCGGCAGGTTGATGTGGCAGTACAACAGTTTGACGTGGAATGACCGTACGATGACATGGAAACATCTGGTTGGTTGTTGAAGGCGAATGATATTGTGACATGTGGCATTTTGTTGATCAATGATTGGGTGCCACATGGCCCAATCATGGGCTGCCACGTGGCACCTCGGGTATTGGTCCATTTGGTTTAATAATCAAAAAAAAATTATGGGTCCGTGGGGTTCGACCCCCGGACCTCTCCCCACCGTGTAAATATTTTGCATAGTCCGAGCTGCCAACGCGCCACCGTATTAATTCTTAATATATATCGTTTTCATATTTATTTAAATTTGACATATTGTATATTGGCGCGGGGGGGGTCAGGCCGGGGCTTAGCCCCGACCCGTGGTCATATCCATTGTTGTGTGACCGTAAACATATTGCGCGGGGTTTTATATGTATAGTACGCGGTTTTATGGTGTGCCATGTGACCCTATACGGAGAGCGCGGAGATTTTATGCAAACGGTTGGCACGGTTGGTACTTGGCGCTTGGCCATTGGCCCGTTGAACATTACCCCTTTTCGTTTAAGAGCGCGGTCATATTATGCCACCATATGCCCAGGTGCCTAGGCAGTTAGGGGCTGGCGCGCCCTTAACCGTCCTATGGTTTGCATCGTTGGCACGGTTGCACCCGGTGTTGGGTTTTCACGCAACTTATTGCATGTGAGTCGGGTTCAATGGAGAAGGGTGCATTTTGCAGAACCAGTGACAGCAAGCTTGAAGGGGAAAACTTCCAAAAGGCCTAACTTCTTCGTTTTTCGACTGATTGAGGTGCCGAAAGAGCCCATATAGGGGTTTTTTGACTCTCTGAAGCCATTGGAGCAGTCAGAGTAGAGTTATACTAGAGGGAAACCAAGATAAAGCCATTTTGATGCAGAGAATCTTTTGAGGAGGAGACACTGTCGGACCATTTCTGGGAGCTCCGGACATCCGTTTTGCGTACCATTTTCTTTGAATGGTTCTAGAGATCTGGAAGAACATGACCAGATTAGTCTTGTAGCCATTTGGCATTGCAGCGATGTACTTTTGATCTTTTGAGCAGAAATAAAGAAGCCTCCCCCACAGAGACAAAGGCTCGGAGACGTAGGCAAAGGTGTGCCGAACTTGTTGGAAAGTTAATCATGCCTTCATAAATGAAAAAGATTGTTGGAGATTGAAATCTAGGAATGTATATTTCTAAGTAGGTGACAAAAATACTACCTTCTTTCCTTGAAATAATGCTTATTTGCTCAAAGATGATCACAAGTCATTTTCTTATATTACCAATGGGTGCAATTTAAATTAGCATTAATTTAACCCAAGGTATAAAGTTATTTAAATAAATAAAAGTTTAAAAAAAAATACCATAACACAAAAAATGATTTATTTTCATTTGTTTTCCTTTCATTGCTCGAGTTGTTTGTTTTATTTTTATTGTTTTATGTTTCCTTTGATTTTGCTTTTGTCCATAATCTCATGCCTCGTTTTCTTGACTTAAAGGGAAAAAATAATTTATAGCTCATTAATTGCTTGGCTTATTATTTGCCAGTGAAGCTAAAAGCTCTTGATACTATGACATTGACATACTTGTCATTCCCTCATGTTATTATATTCAAGATCTTACATTGTTATGTCCCTACCATAGCAGTGACATTATGTTTTGGGCAATTTCAATTATTTTGGTTCACGATTTCCAAGGCATTTAAACATGGTTTAAGGTAAATTTTCCTTCCCTAACATTGGCATTGGGTACATGAGCTAGGGGGTGGTGACGGGATGTCGTCACCCCAGTAATGTTGTGCGTTAATGATTGTCTGACATTCCATTCCCCTATATTTCTTAATACACAATGAGTATATGTGTTTACCTTCAGAAAAAATTGGGAATTTCGAATAATACTTTGTGTCGGCCCCCATTAATGCTTTGAATTCGTGTTTGGTCTAAAACATTGATCAGGGTTCCTCACAACAGGTGACATACCATATTGAGGACCAACGATAGCCAGTGGAGTATGTTGTGTTCACTGCCTTTTCCCATCACCTATGTATATTAATCGGGAGGTCTGGTTGGCAGAGGGGTTCCTCAGAACAGGAAGGTGGAGTATGCATCTTTGTAGTTGCAGTAACTTAGACTTGTAAGTTTTTGGTTTCATTTTTTGTTTTGTTCGAACTACAATATACAAGGTTTGCAAGGTTTTGGTTTATAGATTTGTTGACGGGAAAATTTGACATGCCGTCAACTGGAAGAATAGATCCAATCTAGGGTTGTCTAAATAACCCAATTCATTTGGTGTAACCTATTCTGGTGGGTTTAATGGCTCCATTAGCCAACTAGGGTCCTAAAGATAGAAAAATGAAATAAAGTAACTAAAGAAAAGATTCTAACAATTGACACAATAATTACAAATATTTATCTAAGAATGTTAATGTACAAATGATTATGAACATTTTATATACAGTTTACAAGGTTTGCATGAAATCTTGCGAAAATGATTGTTTGATAAAGTTTTTGAATCAAATATGAACAATACTTCTTTTTCGATTTTTTTTAACGATATTAAACGAATAAATACTAAATGAATACGATTAAAACAATGACACAAAAATAGTCAAAGCTAATTAATGTAATCATCGTTTCATTCATAAACAACTTAACTGAATAACACACAGAATAACCTGTAGTTGATCAACGAAACTGGTATTATCTTTCTATGTTGTATGAGCTCCTGCCTGTACTATTGTTAAGGTAAACCTATAACAGAATAATACGAGCACTTCTAGAATACATTCAAAGAAGTATTTGATATTGTAGTAAATTAATAACAACAGGAAGACAACTAATTAAAAATCATGTGATCTTAAGATAATCAATATTTAAGAACGAAAGAAAACTCAATTTTGAGTATTGATATTATCCATCATTTAACATTATAAATAAATTCCACAATAATCAAATGATCGATTGATCACACATAAAAAATGGAATAAGAAATTATGGACAACATATAACATTTAACAGTATGAAAACACCATATGATGACAAGCTAAAGCTAAAATCAACCATAATAATATTCTCATAATATAACAATAATGAAAGAACGAAATGGAATAATCATCACACAGTTCTAAAGCCAAAGATGAATTGCTTTCCCATATTCTATCTCAAAATCACATGCTCATACTAGTCCTGGAAGATTTGTTTGGGATAATAGACTCTTAAAAAAACAAAAACAAAAAAAAATAATACATAAATGATAGCAATTAACTATGTATTGATAAAACATACTAAAGCTAATTTAAATCAATGCATAATCAATTACTCAAAGAATATGAAGATATTATAATGAAAATAAAACCATTTTACTCACAGGACAAAAGTCATTAAGCAACCTGGAATTCCATATTCTTCTTTAAAAATATTCGTCCATTCTCCCAAAGATTCCAACCATTCGTTACTCCATTTGAAAAGAAAAAAAATAACAAAAGAGAAAGGATCAAAATCATTCTCTCCAATTCTTGGATCCCCCTGGCTCTGACATTTCTCATATATTTATACAATGAGTGAACAGTCTAGGCATCACTAATAATTTTCGCCACCTGAAATTTGTCTCGTAAAGATACACAAATATCTCTCCAATCGTTCATTTGTTTGGGAAAATCTCTACGCGAAAGGTAAACGGGTCCATTTGGGAAATGGGATTTTAATCATTTCTTCAAAGTCCTCACAGTTTAGCTGCAATGAGTCCTGCAAAATCGTTTTTCTGATCTTGACGTCTTTCCAAATTTTATCTGTTGTTGCTCATAAAATTATTTGTAGCAATTCAATATTATTTTTGGATCAATCATATTGAACATATTTGGATAATAAAATCAAGCCATGATCAGATATATACCAAATAACTGATAATAGAAACCTGTGAAACAAAAAGAAACCTAAATTAATAACCTAAAAATTGTGAATAAAACAAAATCTAGAACAATAAAATAGAAAATGAATTTAAATTGAATATAATTTATAAACAAACATTGTTTATAATTTCTTTTCAAATATGATCTTAAAATTCTAGAAGCTTCAAGTTAATGGAGAAGAGAAAAATATTAATTTTGGTTTTTTACAAAATCAAACAAATGATAGATAATTCTTTTTTTTTTATTATTTTTATTTTGAAATAAGATGCAAAATGAAAAAATAATTTAATTAATTAATATCACCAAATGATTTTATGAAAATGAGAAACCAACTAAGATATTATTTGATGAAGTATTGAACACATTATTCAAAATAGTCAAACTTACTAATGAGCAAAATAAATAACACATAATCATAATTTAAACGAAAGTAAACAGTTGATAAAAATTAGCGTTTTTGTTTAAATTGAAATTTCTATGCTCGTTTCTAAATTTTGACATATACTCTTGTAATAAATGTCTCATAATGTAGTGAATGTCTTAAGTTTGTCTCAAAGCAAGCCAAGGTATGAAACTATTTGAAAATGTTGATTCTGTAGCTCATTATAATTATCAAAATTCTAATGGGGGGCCTTTAAATTTTGTAAAAATTTAGGGGGAGTTATTGGGGCCCAACAAATGGCAACTTACTTGGTGAAGCAATTATCTATAATCTGGTAAGATTTCATCTCAGGAAGAAAAGAATAAGACTTGAAAAAGGATTTAAGCTCCCTAAAATAAATTCACTCTCAGACCATATAGTATTAGGATAAGCTCAATGTTATAACCAAACATTAGAATTTTCTTTGCAAGGGATTATAACATGAAATAATGTCTTAATAAAAGAGTCACAATGTTTATAAAAGAACTTCAATACCGTTGACAGAGCCACTGCTACCAACAGACGTCCATAGCCTCGGCAGGGATGTCATTTAACCTACTCAAATGCTTTAATCCCATCCAATAGTTGTATCTACATGATGTATACTTCCATAAAAGTTAATTTAAAAACATATACCTACTACCTCTCGACTTGACATTGCTTCGCTGCTAGCAAGCCTGTTCAATACCTCGACAAAGTTATCTTGGTATTATGTGTGCATTTACCTGCTACCAGCGAGCCTGTTCAGTACCCCGACGGGTTTACACACACTTCCCACACTTAAGTGCTTCCAACCCACTTATGCCACTTTTAAATAATAATACAATTATATATTTCTTGATGACAAAGAGAGCGGGGTGATACTGGAGGTTAATTGCAATACAGGTGAATAGTTGATCATGTTTATTTATTTGCTTTCAAAACTGGAAGTTTTATCATGGTTTAGAGATTTTAGATTTCCTTTAAGAAATCATCTAGAGAATGGGGAAGCACTTAAAAGTGATTCCTTAAGAATATAGATGGCGTAAAAAGTTTAAAGATCATCGTAATTCTCAAATATTTAAAACATATCTCTGGTGTAATACTCTGACAAAAACAATTTGAGGACAAAATGAATTTGACAACTAACTTAAAAATCAATTGTCTGAGCTATATCTTAATATCATGACCTTTTTGAATTATTTCAAATTGCTTGAAAAACACAAGTCTTAAAATAAATGCTTCCTTCGACAATAGCTCTTTGATCATAAATATGTTGATTAAAAAAGATAGATAAGAAGAAAAATCATTCAAAGCAATCAAAGAAAACAAAAAACACATAACAAACCAAATCAAATTTTATTAATGGGATTCAAAATCAGAAGTACACAAAATCAAAACAACAAAAGAAAACTTTTCAGGAAATGATTTTGGCCAAAGATAAACTTGAGCTTTTGGATCCACTAGCATCTTGTTGTAAAATAAAGGAATAACTAAATCATATAAAATAGCATGTGCGAGCAAGTTCTTTTCTTAAGATAGTGATGCATGAGATGCTACTTTGACCAAACATTATTATTAAAAATAAAATAAAAAACTAAAAGAAAATAGAAAAATTATTATTAGGATGAGTGCAGTCCTACTCATGGCACCTTGGGTCAGGGTTGAATTGATAGTTCAAATTTGCTTATCTCTTTACTTTCCATTTAAAATTTTCATGATGATACTGCATTTTTGAAAACAAATATTCAACGAAAAGTAGAGAGAAAAAGATTTAAAGTGGACTTCCCTGACAACATTCATATTATGGTTCTCTTGGTGTACCCACTTGTGTTCATAACTGCATTATTACACAAATAAATATTGAGAAATAAAACTAAATGAAACCTACTCCTAAGCCTACTCTAAACTACTAAATAAATCAAAATGCTAAGTAAAATCATATTTCCAATGTAGCCACAAGAGCATCTTCAATCCTGCAAGGCATAGAAAGTCAAAAATCAGAATAAGAGAATGTAGTATTTGCATATACAAAAGAAATATGTCATGCTTACCTCCTATATATTATTTTATAAACAAAACAAGAACGACCTTACCATTCTTTTGAAACTTCTTGATGTATGAATCCTCCAACCATTCTGCAATCTCATTGTGATATAAGTCATAATGACATGTAAGAGTGTAAGTAAGTTTGGAAAACTTGTCAATATTATGGGGACCTGACATAACCATCAACCAATGCCAAAATGCCCCATCCTCTTGACAATTCTCCAAGTGTTCATCAATTTTTTCACATGGAGGATCTAAAAAAATCATGTAATGCTTACTTCCTAGATATTTAGGTCGAAACAAAGCAAGCACAACTTTACCTTTATTATGAAGATTTTTTAGATACGAATCTTCAAGCCATTCTAATATCCTGTCATAAAAATTAGGATACAAACTATGACTTTGATGAAATGGATATATCAATGGGGAACACATCATAAGAGGATTCATGACATCAATTAGATTATTGGTTTGAACGCTTCCTTTGATGATATTAATCGTTTCAAAATGTGAAGCATAAACATTAAAATTCGAACTAATATAAGAATGAATATGTAATGTAGAATATTTGATCTCCATAAGGATGAGTGCATTTTATTTTTCAAAAATAAATCCTGTAAAATCATCTTGCAACATGTCATTTTTCCATTCGAGTGTCGAAAGTGAAAGAGCATCCAATCCAACTCCATAAATATTATGTTTGGAATTAATTTCACCAAATTTTGGCATATCGAAAAGATTTGATTGTGATGGCAAAGAGTAAGATACTATGGGTAAAGTATCAAGTCCACCAGAATATAAGAAGAGATCAGGATAGAAAGAGTAAAATGAATCAGAAATGAACACATGAAAATAATCTCTTGAGCTATGATATTTAACAATGGTATTCTCAAGACATTCTTCTTCACTTTCCTTAAAACTTTCACTCTGTATTGGTGATAAATTCTTCAACATAATATGATCATCTAAATTTGTCTCCTGTATGATAGATAATTCAAAACTTTCATGACAAACATCTAATATTTCCTGTGGATAAGGTATGATTTGTGGATGAAGGTTTAAGTTTTCTTCTTCGAATTGCAGATTTACATCTCTAATCAGTTTCATAGGAATGTTAGAATACTTAAGATCATTTTCATCACCTAAGTGTTCTTGAATAACTGAATTAAAGTACTGATTAGAGCAAGAGTTAGAAGAATATGGACATTCACCTTCACCCAACATCAAATCTTCTTTCACAATGGTCGAGGACTAAATATGCAATGATTCAGAGGAAAAAACTAGTTTGATTGTGAGTAAGAACATTTTCAATAGATTCTACCTCCCTTGCTTGTTGAAAATTTTCGGATGGATTCCTCTCATCCTGTAAACAAAATTCTTCTCGCAATTGAGTGATAGGATTTGTAGCTGATTCATCATTTGCAATTGAATATGACTGGATGAAAGGAATGCAAGCATCATAGAGGAGATTTAGTACAAATGACATGTCATCAAGATTAAATTTACAGAGAACGTGATGGAATCTTGTTGAAAAGCCTTATGGAGATGAATTTTCATTGATTAGTACAGTCTGAAATTCTTCACATAATTGATTGTAATCATAGTTTTCAAAATCATCTAAAAATTCATCTACAAATTGAAACCAATCAATAATGTGATACGCGGGAAAAGACTCAAACCAATGTTTAATCCAACCCCTAAAATTTAAAGGAAACAATCTGCATAAAACCTTTAAATCATAAATATCATGATTGTTGCATTTACACCAAAACTTGTTAATATGGTATTTTGCAGATACATCCCTCCCACCATCAAAAGTGAGTTTGGAAAAGAGAGAGACTGTCTCGTTGGGAATATCAGGTAATGAGAAGTGGAAAGCATGTTCCAACACAGTGATTTGGGGATCCATGGGGAATCAAATACATTCAAAATAAATACTCCTATAAAGCCATCTTGTCTGGATGGACTGCCTTCTAGTGCATTTCAAGATGACACAAAAGAAGGATTTATAAATCTAGAATTATGAAAGGCTAAGAGGTGAAACATTTAATCATTAAATTTACCCAGCCCTCCTTCTAGCGTCATTTGTTGACGGACAAATTTGACATGCCGTCAACTAGAAGAATAGATCTGGTCCAGGGCTATCTAAATAACCCAAGCCGTTTGGTGTAACCCATTCTGACGGGTTTAATGGCTCTGTTAGCCAACTAGGGTCCTAAAGATAGAAAAATGAAATAAACTAACTAAAGAAAACATTCTAACAATCGACACAATAATTATAAATATTTATCTAAGAATGTGAATATACAAATGATTATGAACAATTTATATACAGTTTACAAGGTTTGCATGAAATCTTGCGAAAATGATTGTTTGATAAAGTTTCTGAATCAAATATGAACAACATTTTTTTTTTGTTTTTTTTTTTAAAGATATTAAACGAATAAATACTAAATGAATACGATTGAAACAATGACACAAAATAGTCAAATCTAATTAATGTAATCATTGTTTCATTCATAAACAACTTAACTAAATAACACACAAAATAACCTGTAGTTAATCAACAAAACATGTATTATCTTTATGTGATGTATGAGCTCTTGCCTGTACTATTGTTAAGGGAAACCTATAACAGAACAATACTAACACTTCCAGAATACATTCAAAGAAGTATTTGATATTGTAGTAAATTAATAACAACATGAAGACAACTAATTAAAAATCATGTGATCTTAAGATAATCGATATTTAAGAACGAAAGAAAACTCAATTCTAAGTATTGATATTATCCATCATTTAACATTAGAAATAAATTCCACAATAATCAAATGATCGATTGATCACACATAAAAAAATGGAATAAGAAATTATTGACAGCATTTAACATTCAACAGTATGAAAACACCAAATGATGACAATCTAAAGCTAAAATCAACCATAATAATATTTTCATAATATAACACTAATGAAAGAACGAAATGGAATAAGCATCACACAAGTCTAAAGCCAAAGATGAATTGCTTTCCCATATTCTTTCTCAAAATCACATGCCCATACTAGTCTTGGAAGATTTGTTTGGGATAATAGACTCTTAAAGATAAAAAAAAAAATGAATACATAAATGATAGCAAATAATCATGTATTGATAAAAGAGACTAAAGATAATTTAAATCAATGCATAATCAATTACTCGAATAATATGAAGATATTATAATGAAAATAAAACCATTTTACTCACAGGACAAAAGTCATTAAGCAACCTGGAATTCCATATTCTTCTTTAAAAATACTCGTCCATTCTCCCAAAGATTCCAACCATCTGTTACTCCATTGGAAAAGAAAAAAAGTTTACAAAAGAGAAAGGATAAAAATCCTTCTCTCCAATTCTTGGATCCCCCTAGCTCTGACCTTTCTCATATATTTATACAATGAGTGAACAGTCTAGGCATCACTAATAATTTATGCCACCTGAAATATGTCTTGTAAAGATACACAAATATCTCTCCAATCGTGCATTTCTTTGGGAAAATATTTAAGCGAAAGGTAAACGGGTCCATTTGGGAAATGGGTTTTCAATCGTTTCTTCAAATTCCTCATGGTTTGGCTGCAATGAGTCCTGTAAAATCGTCTGTCTGATCTTGACGCCTTTCCAAA
This sequence comes from Picea engelmannii, assembly GCA_009831015.1. Taxonomy (NCBI): domain Eukaryota; kingdom Viridiplantae; phylum Streptophyta; class Pinopsida; order Pinales; family Pinaceae; genus Picea; species Picea engelmannii. Next base: position 114,369 of record ML804793.1, read on the forward strand.
TTTTATCTGTTGTTGCTCATAAAATTATTTGTAGCAATCCAATATTATTTTTGGATCAATCATCTTGAACGTATTTGGATAATAAAATCAAGCCATGATCATATATGTACCAAATAACTGATAATAGAAACCTGTGAAACAAAAAGAAACCTAAATTAATAACCTAAAAATTGTGAATAAAACAAAATTCTAGAACAATAAAATAAAAAATGAATTTAAACTGAATATAATTTATAAACAAACATTGTTTATAATTTCCTTTCAAATATAATCTTAAAATTCTAGAAGCTTCAAGTTAATGGAGAAGAGAAAAATATTAATTTTGGTTTTTTACAAAATCAAACAAATGATAGATAATTCTTTTTTTTATTATTTTATTTTATTTTGAAATGAGATGCAAAATGAAAAAAGAATTTAATTAATTAATATCACCAAATGATTTTATGAAAATGAGAAACCAACTAAGATATTATTTGATAAAGTATTGAACACATTATTCAAAATAGTCAAACTTGCTAATGAGCAAAAGAAAGAACACATAATCATAATTTAAACGAAAGTAAACAATTGATAAAAAAATAGCATTTTTGTTTAAATTGAGATTTCTATGCTCGTTTCTAAATTTTGACATATACTCTTGTAATGCATTTCTCATACTATAGTGAATGTCTCAAGTTTGTCTCAAAGCAAGCCAAGGTATGAAACTATTTGACAATGTTGATTCTGTAGATCATTATAATTATCAAGATTCTAATGGGGGGCCTTTAAATTTTGTAAAAATTTAGGGGGAATTGTTGGGGCCCAACAAGAGTGTTACACGTTTATTCAAAATGATGGGTTTTGTTGTTCCTTTTCATTTTCCGATTAATTTTGAAATGGATTTGTGTTCACAAGGCAACTCAAATTGATTTTTTCCCTTCAAAGTTAGGCGAAAACATTGTTCTGCAGTACCAGATTTTGTTAGCTACCAAGGTAAATAGAGGCTTACCATGTCGTGAGGACGAAACTGGATTCAAAATTAAAGAATTCGCTAAAAAATATAAATTAAATTGCAGAGTTCGAGTTAACTGCATTTAAAATCAAGGTATATTTTTCTTTTTTGGTTTGGTTTCCCCCCCCTCTGGGTTAGTTGTATGGAATTGAGGCCAAAATTAGAATTAAATCAAGGGATTCTAGGAAAATAGCTGAAATTTTTGTGTTGAGTTGATAACACCTGAAACGAAGGTATCATTGTTGAACATAATCTGAAACAAAGGTATTGACAGAATAACTAGCCCACCTGGTGATAATTACTCTTTGTCAGTCTATGATGGTGTGAGTGCAAGGATTGACATGGTATTGCATTTGTCTCCCACCAAACTAGATAGTATTTCTGAATTTTTAGTATCCCTTATTAAATAATTCTCCATAGCTATGATATCCTATTAAATAAGATACCTACGAGATTTATGCCTAACTTTTTCTATTGGGATTTTCTCAATAGGTGATGGTTCCCTTCAATTTCACAGACTTTATTAGCAATTTGACTTTGCAAGTCAAGAGTGGTTTACTCTCGATGCCAAGAATAAATGATGTAGTTCGAAGAATTTTAAGAGTAAAATTCACCATGGGACTCTTTGAACATCCTATGGCCAATCCAAAACTAGCCAACCAACTTGGAAGCAAGGTGAAGTGCGTTATTTTTTTTATCGACAGTTTATTATGATGAAGGGTTAAGGCCAGTGTTGTTATATATTTGACTAGGATGGTTTTCTCATAAATGGTCCCAGCATTTTACATGTCTTTAAATCCATATCTTCCACAGTAACAGACCACATGTGTTATGTTTCTTCTGGTATTATGTTGAATTTTGGTTTTCAATATTTTTTATACTGAAACTTTAACAAAATCTAGTCCATGATAGAGATAATAATTCATGAATAAAACATTTAATTACAATATTCCATCACTTTCATTTGGAACTTGCCTTGCAATGCTCTATTTTTGTGCCATGTAACAATTGTTTTTTCAATAACAGGCACATGGGAAGTTAGCGAGAGAAGTTGTTAGAAAATCTTTGGTGTTGTTGAAAAATGGAAAGTCAGCCAGCAAGCCTTTGCTTCCTTTAGATAAGAATGCTCCAAAGATTCTTGTTGCATGGACTCATCCTGACAACCTAGGTTATCAGTGTGGTGGATGGACAATCACATGGAAAGGATTAAGTGGAAAATCAACCAAAGGTGAGTGTCAACATGCATTAGATTTATGTTAGGTCAGTTACCATTTATTATAGACTAGCACAATAAAAGCTAGTGATGCAATTGGCCTTATTGATTTTTATTTTTGTTATGCAGGAACTACAATTCTTGAAGCAATCAAATATGTCATCAACCCTTCTACTGAGGTTGTTTATCAGGAAAATATAGATGCAAAATATGTCAAAGGACAATGGTTTACATATGCTATTATGGTTGTGGGTGAGGCACCTTATGCAGAAATGTTTGGGGATAATCTGAATTTGACCATTCCCCTAGGCAGAGGTGACATGATTAAGAATGTTTGTGGCTCCTTGAAATGCCTTGTAATATTGATATCTATAAGGCCACTTGTTATTAAACCTTACCTTCCATTGGTTAATTTTTTTTTGTGGTGTGGCTTCCTGGCATTGAGGGCCAAGGTGTGACATATGTGATTTTCGAAGATTGACCTGACACTATGATCCCCTATTTCCCTTGGGTTTTGGATTGACCTAAATGTGGGGCACATGCATCATGATATATCGTTCGCTTTGGGTTTTGGATTCGCCACAACATAAGGGAGTGATTTAGGCCATGCCATCGCTTATCTAAATGAATGATTGTAGTGTGTAATAAATTTTATAGACAATAATAATTGAAAAAACATTTGGACTCTTATTTGATTCAAAAGGCTCTCTTCAAGTAATTCTCAGTTTTCACTTCACTATCAACAACTAACCTATTCAGTGCCACGAAATGCTCATTTAAAGTGTGAGGTTTCCAAAACCGAATTTCGGTGTTCACATACAGTGAATGGGAAAACATTCATTGCAATGCCATGGAAAGTAAATTGTTTAAATAGTAGCGAGTCAACAACATTAAGCATCGTCACATGATATCAAATCCTTTCGCTAAAATAGTGTATTTTTTATCGGAATTTATTTGGGTACAGTAATACAGTAAAATATTTAGAACATTTTATTTATATTTGGAATGCGCAATATTGGGAACAAATGTTGATTGTAAATCTATGTGTCGTTTCTTTCTTTGTCTGATTGTAATTGGAATCCAGATGACCCAATCACTCCCCACTAATTTACATGGACATGGAAGCCAGTGAAATCCAATCGAATCCATATGTGTATGCATCCCAACAAATGTCAATAGAATTGAAGCAGACCTCCCCTCCCTCTTATCATTTAGCGACAAAGAAAGAAAAACAAGAGATTTAGTGATGTCAACTCAATGTCGATCTCCACATGTTAACGCTTGCACGATGAAAAGTATTAACATTAAGTTGTTATGTGTGGTGAATTGTGGTTATACAAATATGGCCGAAAAGACAATTTCCAGGTGCAAAGAGCTCCAAAAATGTTGTCCATTGAAGAGGAGCAGGTGCAACTATTGAAACTGTTGTCATAATTCCTTTGGAGATTTTACCTATTTTCTGTATTCTCTCAAACTCCAAACAGATTGCTCGATAGATAAAATCAAAACCATGGTATCTGGAAGGGACATTGCCACATGTGGCTTGTTGGTTTTATTAAGCAATTTTATTGAAACAAGAAGAGCAATCCTTGTTAAAAGGAATGGATCTGAGACATTCATGTCTAGAAGTTTTTTTGTCTAAGATTAGAATAGATCGCGAGAATCGGAAACAATCTCTTTGAATTTTGTTCAAATAAATGACAATACCTTACATTGCAAATCAACCTAGGTTTTGAACAACACATAGCACATGTATGGAGCGAAGGATTTAGCTATGGTAATTTTCTATTTAGTTTGTGATGCACGCATCATAGTATTGTTTGATCCTATATTTAAAGACACCTTACTCTCTATGGAAGCCACCATTGCTAGCTTGATCCATTCCACTATTGTGAAACTATTTGGGGGGGAATTGGTGAAGTTTTGAGTGCATTTTGCTTTTACATATGACACTAGTATAGGTTACTTGTTAAGTTGCATTTTGGGTTAATTCTTGTATACTTTATAATGTATTCAATAATGTTTTCTTGGTGAGAGTGATATGTAAACTACCATGGATATTCCACTAGAACAATTTGTCACAACAAATCTTATAATATTTTGAAATTTTATATTTATGTGGCTTATTTCCTTAGATCTCATATTTATTATCTATAGCTTGTATCGTGAATTTAATAAATAACTAAAATATAAAAAGGAAAGAACAAACACAAAATACACACCATCCACACAAATGAACCCAATACAAAAGAAAATCAGCTAGAAGGTGAGGCCTATGCTCTACTCTCTTTGCTCCATTTATGAAATACATATACAAACGAATGGGAACTCACTATGGAGTTACATTTTAACATTGTGGCCTAAACGACTGCCACAGAATCCTCCTCCTCTTAATTTATGCTCACAAAATACAACTCTCATATGTTTTGCTCATCTATGGAACAAGATAAAATGAAAAAGAGTGGAACCCCTTCTCCTCCTAGTGGCCCAGTATTTAACATAGCCAGATAGTCATCTAGGGGTAGAGTTTTGACTTCCTCGACCCTCAATTGTGATAAGGTTTTTGACCTTCTAGAATAATCTTGAAATTCTACACATGGATAGCCCCATATGCGCGAGTAACGGGGGATAATGTTCCATCCTCTCGTACCATGGTGGTCAACACAATAGGTAAAATTCGATTGACGTGATTTATGCACCATTGGAAAGGTATGTTGGGTCACCAAAGTACCATCTTTTTACCAACCTTGCACTTCACTTTCACTTCACTTTTAACGATATTCTGCTTTCCCATACCCTTACATTAAACCATTTTCATGATTACATGGGTTTTAGACATATTATTTTCCAATGCATCTATTTTAGTGTTTTTGAGTGAATTTGTGATTAAATATTGGAAAAATGGCATGTTTACACTTATATATGAAAGTGGGATGAGTTTCATGATGTTTACAGGTGTATTTGAAGACTCCAACCAAGTCAAATTTGACCATCAAGCCTCAAATTCGAATTTCCTCTTCAACCCCTTGAAGATTTGATGAAGATTTGGAGATTTACTCAAGTATCTTGGATGGAGATTAATCATGAAAGAGAGATTTGTGAGAGGATTTGTAGAGATATCACTTGATAGGTGTGAGCACATGGTTGTAACCAAATGAGACATTTGTGGATCTAAGAGAGATTTGTGGATCTAAGTTATCTTAAATTTTTGTATAAATAGGAGTGCCTCCATTTCAAGTGGGGGACTCCTAGAGCATTGTGTCCAACTTATGATGGAATAAGAATCAAGCTTTCTTTTCACATCAGTTTCCATTCTCTAGTTTAGATTTAGAATGCTTTAGTTTATGTGCTACTTTGTTCTTGGGAGAATTGAGCTTACTCCAAATAGATCATAGTAGCATTTTATTCTTGTTCTAATGCTTTGAATAGGTTTATATGCTTTATTGTTTTTATTAGAATTATTTGATGATATTGATTGTTGATAGGTTATTTGAAACATTACGAGAATACCTCATGTAAGGGAGATGGTATTTTCTTGCCTACAACAACTAAGTCTTATTAAGTGGAATGAAAGAGTTAGGATTTGATTGAATTTTCTTAGATTAGAGTTAGATGCCTACTCTTGCATATATTTTGTTGGCATCATCACAATCTTACGAGCATCCCTGGTTGATAATTAAATGAAATCAATTGAAGAAATTGAATTTCCCTACAAGGTCTATGGGTGTAGATGAGCGTCAAGAGAGTCAAACTAAAGCTGGGAAATTTTTAACCCTAAAATATGGTGTTTGATGCTCAAAATGGCTCCAGAGGTTTCAAACCCCAATTTTCCAAACTGGGACCTACCGTTAAAATGACCTTGAAAGTTGATTCCCCCAATTTTTCCACTTTGAAATTATCGACGTAGTTGAAAAATAATATAATGATCCAATATGGATCATACCTCCCCATTTAGGATGGTGTTTGGTCCCCAAAATCTTTATTGAATGAGATCAGGAAATTTTTCCTCTATCTTCTCCCTAGAGTACCATTTTGATTTGCCTAGAAGTTGTCCTTTATTGTCTTGTATTTTTGGACTTATTTTAAAAAATTGTCTTCTGCCAATGACGTTTGATGCCTCAAATGGATTCATAGGTTTCAAACCCCAATTTTCCAAACTAGTACATGTCGTTAAAATGACCCTGCAAGTTGATTCCCCCAATTTTTTCCACTCTAAAAGCATTGAGATAGATGAAAAATAATATAAGGATCCAATCCAGATCATACCTCTCCATTTAGGGAGGATGTTGGTCCCCAAAATCTTTACTAGATGAGGTGAAGAAATATTTCCTCTACCTTCTCCCTGAAGTACCATTTTGCTTTTCCTATAAGTTGTCCTCCCCATGTCTTGTAGTTCTAGACTTCTTCTGCAAAATTTTGTCTTCTGCCAACTCTGCTTGAGTATCTAGTGATAATTTCTCTATGTTAGGTAGGACATGCTCCTCCTCCTAATCCAACATGGAAGGTTCATAGAGTTTCATATTCTCTGCATTCACTACTGAGTAAATGCGCATGTATGGGGGTAAACTGAGTTTGTAGACATTATCTCCCACATTCTCCAATTTCTCGAAAGGGTCATACCGTAGAGCCTTGATCTTCTTACCAGGACCCTGTAGTCTTTCCTTGTTTAGTTGTAACCAAACCTTATCTCCCACTTTGAATGAATTCTTGATTCTGTGTAGATCATGTCTGGCCTTATACTTTTCATGTGACTTCTTCAGCGTCTCATGTACTTGCAAATGGATTTGCCTAATCTTCTCAACAAATTTCCTACTCTCAATTCATCTCCTATGAGGTCCTACCTCACTCCTCCTTGTTTTCCATATATAACATCGAAGGGTGAAGGTGGAAAATATCCTAAGCAAGTTTCAAAAGGTGACTTACCAGTAGAAGCATGAACTGCTCTGTTATAAGAGTGTTGTATATAGATTAGATGTTCATCTCAGGTATTCGGATTCTTTTGATTATATCCCCAAAAAAATTGCACCAAAGTAATATTGACTAATTATGTCTGCCCATTTGTCTTTGGATGGAATGTTGTAGATCTCTTCAACTTAGTGTCCATGTTCTCCCACAATGTAGTCCAAAATGCACTAAGAAATTTGGTATCCTTGTCTGATATGATGCTCCTTGGTATACCAAAGTGCACCCAGGCCTTTTCAAAGAACTTGTCCTTTAATGGTCTTTTGAAAAGGCATGATAATGTACATATTATTGAACTTGTCCACTACCACAAATAGATAGGCATGTCCCTTCTTACTTGTTGGTAAACCTCCCACAAAATCCATGGAAATGTTTTCCCAAGGTTGAGTGAGTACAAGTAAGGGATGGTATAGACCTTGCTTCCTATTACTGGGCTTGTTGGTACAAAAAATTATGCATCCTCTAATATATTTTGCTACATCTTCTTACATTATGGGCCAATACACATACCTCTACAAGTTAGGAGTCGTCTTCCCAACACCAAAATTTCCTGCAACCTTGGAGATGTGAGCCTCTCTGATCAAATGTAATATTTCACCTTTAGGAACATATAGCTTTCCTAGCTTATAAAGTATCCCATTATGGAGATGATATATATCCTATTGTCACCTTCTTATATATGAATTTATCCCTGTAGCTACTAAAACACCTTCTTGAAGTCCTCATCTTCTATGTATATCTCTTTGTATCCATCATGGGTAAAAGGATCCATGTGCATTAAGGTTCCCAAATTTGTAAGATTGGATGTGGGTAGCCTTGAAAGCATGTATGCCAACCTATTTGTGTTTCCCTTCACATACCTGATGAAAAGATGAAACTATTGTAAAAACCCCATCCACTTGCAATTTCTAGTTTCTTATAGCTTACTATGGGTCTGTAAATACTGTAGCGGCTAGTGATTTGTGTGGATGATGATCTCCTTTCCCATCATATAGTGCTTCCACTTCTTGATAGCTTGAACTAGGTCATAGAGTTCTTTTTCATAGGTAGGGTAGTTGAGAACTGCCCCATGAAATATTTCAGAATAATAGCATACATGCCTT
>ML804793.1:141931-174796 GCA_009831015.1 Picea engelmannii
ACGTTATTTGTTTTCGGATGATGATGTGGGTAGTATCCATTATTATATTATGGCATGTATGATTTTTACTTCATGGAATCTTTTAATAAATTGACGGGGGGCATAAGGAGTAACTTGGGAGGCATAAGGTTTTGTAGAAGTTACAGTAAATCAAACATGTAGAAGCATGAGGTGCATTTGCCTTCTCTAGTTGATGGGATTGTTATCTCTAGTGGATAACTAAGGAGATTATGTCTCGAGGCCCTCAGGTTGCAGATATGGAGTGTAGAGAGACTACATGACCAAAAATACCCTTTTGCACCGATCAAAACCCCTCTCACCACCAAAGATGGTTACAGATTTACATATGGCATCCACCACATCAGTTGGCTTTTGGAAGGCAGTGGGCCTTGCTCCATGAGGTACAAGTCAGTATTATGGTGAGTATCATTTCAACGTTTAAGCCATCTAAGTATGTTGTATCTTAGATTTCATTATATCTTCTTGGACATTATGCCTTTTTCCCTACTTTACCTTGGTGGTTGACATTGTGCCCTAGTAAGTGGTTTTCCTTGGGGATGGGTTTGATACTAGTAACTTCCTAAAAGATCCAGCGTACCGTTCCCGACCATACTTACCACTTTCCATCATTATTCCCCTCCATTTCCTTATCTCTTGGGATTTAGGGTGTATTGACCCAACAAGGGGTTGTCCTTCATTCTATGGGAAGAAGGGGTTGAAGGCTCAAAGGGATTGATTTTGGGTAAAAGATAAAAGCCTTGTATGAACCCTCTCGATGCTTCGCCCAGGGATCACCCAAGAAAGAAGTGAAACACTTATATTTGAGTAAAGGGGATCCAAAATATAATAAAGAATGCTTAAAAGGTTAGTTGAAGGATAGAAGGTCTCATCATGAGCCGACCTATCACATCCATGAATATCTAGTGGTATGACATTTCCATCATCTGGTCATCAAACCAGGGTAATGTCTCTTAGTTGCATGGCTAAGAGAAAGCGGGTCTCATCACGATCCATCCTTCTCATTTCCACTATGTGTTTGTGGGTGACATTTCCATTATCTAGTCACCACGCTAGGGCAGTGACCTTGAACCTCTCCTTAAATTATGAAAGAATAAAAGAATGACAATTAATGGGCTTGGAAAAATTGCATTGCAGACGAAGGTACCACACACCCTCTACAAAGGCACCAATGAATGAGACACTATGACCCCTTGTATGTCATTATCCTTATCCCCATTGAGTCTTGACCCCAACCATTTCACCCAGTTTACATGGCCTAGAGGGATCTCTTGGAAACTCTCCTTGACCTAGGGAAAGATCTACCCAATAGGACACCTCGCCAACCCTCCCATATTCAAGCTTGAAATGTTGCATAGTGTCTTTGAGAAATTAATTGTTTGATATAGTGATATTTGATGCATATGCTTAGGTGGATAATTTATTGATTGGATTCACTTATCATGATGTTATGACTTGATATCCTTGGAGGGCGTGCTCATTTGTCTTTGCGGGACCTAGTTGGTGTACAATTTTTGGAGAATAAGCCTAGCTTGGGATTTCATGGGGCTGCAAGCCCATAGGTTGGATGTTAAAGGTCCACATGTTAGATCACAGAGATGAAGAATAGAAGACCTAGAATATGATGTGGAATACCTAGCCCATCCCTCACATGCCAAACGATTTTCCCAGGAGGGGCAAAAACTCCATCCTTTTGAGCTTGACGTCATACTTGGGGGCTAGGGTTTGGTGGTGGTGTTGCCACACATTGACACATGGATGTTTTGAGGAGGATGATACCCTGGCCATGAGGAGATTGCATATATGCTTGACATGTCTCCTTTGGAGGCTTACCATAGCTTCTCCAACACCAACGTCTTGCCCCAAGTGACAAAACGTCCCCTAAAGGGGTGATGTCCATGTAAAATTAGGGTTTTATTTCTACAAAAGTGAAAGTTTAAATGAATTGTTTAATACTACTTTGTTAAAGGGGGGAATATTAGGGTTTTTGACCCATAGTCTTGTGGTTTACCCCTTAATATATGGACAAGTCACCTTCATGACATTTTGTATAAATAAGAGATCATAAGATCTCATTTTAACATAACTCTCCCTCTTCTGAGAAGACTTGATCTGAAATTTTCACTACACTTGGCTATATTTGTCTCTTGTGCACTTGTTTATGGCTATCTCCTGTGAATGGTTGATGGAGGAGTGAGGCACTAGCCTTGGATGAATGATTTCTAGCTTTTATGGTAGATTATCTTAGCACCTTTCTTGATTTTGGTATGGTCTTCTACTCTTATTCTATCATTTTTTCAAGTCAACAATTGTTGTACTAGGAGCTAACTGAGAATTAACAGTATTTACACCCTCACTCTAGTCTCCATCATTTATTTCTTAAAGTTAATTGATGTTGCAAGGGTTTGTTTGAGGAAGTAAGAGGATTTACACCCCTCATTCTCAAACCCTAACTAGAGATACTTGCCTTGGGAAGTAAGAGGATTTACACCCATAAGGAAATATCATCTCTAGTTCATTTATTTGACTCCATTAAACCAATAGTAAAGGCGCCTAGTTATCTATTTTTTGCATTGGAGATATAAAATCATTGCCTTGGGAAACGTGAATTTTTGTCTTTCGAAAGATCTCTTGCTTGGAATTCATTTTCCACATTGAGAGGAGTCTTCCCCTACTAGGGCGTCCCCTCTCTCCCACTACTTTAATTGTTGTTATAAAATTTAACCTACAGTCATTAAGGTTGCATAACCCTAGCTACTAATTCACTCTTAACTCCTAAACTAACCATAGACTAGCTTCTAAATTTTGCACACTAACTCTACTAACTAGGGCGCATATTTTGGGCTACTTGTTGGCATATTTTGATGGTGTAATTTGCTGATAAAATTGAATGAATGATACAGCCATAACGCTGCAATTTTCTGCAGAAAATACATGTTACAACAGCTTGCTTTGTTCACCCTCAAAGTGTCAATTTTTCAGTTATAATTGATTGCCATAATCATTGATAATATTGTTGATTGATATTAATCTTTAAATGTTGATTTGAAGGTCTTACTTGATTATATAAAATGTCATATACTGATTCAAATTAGGGACAGCAAGCTTAACTTGTTGATCCATACTAACATATATCATTGCAAGTTGGATTTTCTTGTGTGTCGGGAAGGTACAATCATTTGGAGAAGTATTATACCTTTGGGGAAATAATCACTTGAATTACAAGGCATATCTTCCCACATTGAAATCCATTTAGATTTGACCTCTAGGGGATCCACTTCCATCTCTATCCATCCCCATCTCATTCCCCCTAGGGTCACCAGGATCTCCTCCCTAGAGTGACCTAGTCACCATTGAAGTGTGGGACCTACATCAAGGTGACATTGGGTGTAGGATTCCCAAGTTGTAGCACTTGATTTTGTGGTTGGGTCGGGATTTTCCCAACCTACAACTTGTGCTATAACATTTTGGTGTCATTGTCAGGGAGGATTTTGAATCCTCTTCATGCCCTAACGACACTTTGGAAATCTTTACTCCCAAAGCCTCTATCCCCTAGCTTACCTAGCGACTCCACCCAAGGGACTTTCCATTTCCACCATTCTTGATGAACGCATCTTGAATTTTATCTGGCGACTCCACCTTCCATGAACCCACCTTCCCTTTTTCCCCCTTTCCATCCTTTGATGAGCATTATTCTCATCTGGGGACTCCATTGAGGCTCTACCCTAAGTGATGGAACCATGGTCTCACAGGATTTACCATGGGAATTCCATAATGTGTATCATTCTCTTTATGTTCATAATATCCATGGATATCCAAATCATTGTCCACCATAATGGAGGGAAAATTGCCCCAAATTTAATGGTGATCCAGCTCTAGCAGTCACCCATGTTGCCAATTATATGAAGTATGTTTTAATCCTAGATGTGTTACATGAGGATGTGCTAATGAAATTTTGTGTATCTTCACTAGAATCAAGTCAAAAGGATTGGCTCACGCACTCATGTAATCCAAAGAGTATCCCTTCTTCTACAAAGCTTATTGAAGAATTTCTCGAAAATTATCGACCAACCACCCAGAATTTGCAAGATGCTTTCCAAGAGCTCAAGGATGTTATTTGTAGAGAAGGTTTTCCTATAGATGAGGATGAAGAAAAGATTGAAGAAGATCCTGATGAAGAAGGTACAAATGAAACATATGATGAAGATGAAGTATCTTCCCTTCCAATACATGAAGACATCTAGACCTTTGCTCCTCCTTCACATCAAGAAGAGAACATGATGAGTTATAATCCTTTTGAAAACTTTGATGATGCCTTGTTCCATGACTTGTGGCTATGCTTGCAGGCGGGAGTTCCAGGACGATCGAGATTGTGGTTTCTCTTTCCAGCAGGATGTCCTCCCTCCCACCCATCTCCATGAGCTTCATTTCATGATTGGTTATATGTCTATTTATGCTCGTGATTATTATGTGTTGGACTTATCTTTGTTGTTTCACATGGTTAATCACATGGGGAGATATCTTGATCAAATGATGAGTAGGTGGTTGCATTGGTTGTATGACTTCACCTGACATCACCTATCACTGAATCTTTAGGGCCCCGGGTAAGTAGGTAAGTCATGTTGATTACTTGGATCTTGCATTTTGTTTTCTCATATTAGTTTAGTTGCATTGGATTTTCATTTTTCTCTACTTTCACTATTGATTTCATCATCATATATGTATACTTAGTTAGAAATTTTGTCAAAATTTTATTTTTCTGGCTTAGTTCATTTTGACTATGATCATATGAGAACAACAATGAGTAGGCCATCCTACACTTGGCATTTTGATGTTTCCTTGCATGCATAGGTCTACCAAGAGATGTTTCGGTTCGCATTCACTCTATGGTGACCACATGTCCCCAAGTAGGAGTCAAATGTTATCCCCACTTTGTAGATAAATAAGGAGATTTGTCTCGAGGCCCTCAAGTTGCATATATGGAGTGTCAAGGGACTACATGTCTAGCAGTACCCTTTTTCACAGTTCAAAATGCCTCTCACCACCACAGATGGTCAGATATTTCCATATGGAATCCACCACATTAGTTGGCTTCCGGAAGGTAATGGGCCTTGCTCCATGAGGTACAAGTCAGTATTATGGTGAGCATCATTTCAATATTTAAGCCAGTTGAGTATGATGTATCTTAGATTGCTCTAGATTTCATGATATATGATTGGACATTATTCCTTTTTCCCTACTTCACCTTGGTGGTCGACATTGTACCCTAGTAAGTGGCTTTCCTTGGGGATGGGTTTGATACTAGGAACTCCATAAAAGAAATCCATAAAATAGCCATCGTATCGTTCCCAACCATGCTTACAACTCTCCATCATTATCACCCTCCATTTCCTTATCTCTTGGGATTTTAGGGTGTATATACCCAAGAAGGGGTTGTCCCTCATTCTATGGGAAGAAGGGGATGAAGGCCAAGAGGGATTGATGTTGGGTAAAAGATAAAATCCTTGTATGAACCTTCCATATGCTTCGCCCAGGGATCACCCAAGAAATCATTGAAATGATTATCTTTGAGTAAAGGGGACCCATAGTATAATAAAAAATTCTTAAAAGGTTAGTTGAAGGATAGGAGGTCTCATCACGAGCCAACCTATAACGTCCATGAATATCTAGTGATATGAAATTGCCATCATCTGGTTACCAAACCAAGGTAATGGTTCTTAGTTGCATGGCTGAGAGAAAGGGGGTATCATCACGATTCAAACTTCTCATTTCCACTAGGTGTTTGTGGGTGAAATTGCCATTATCTGGTCACCACGCCAAGGCAGTGACATTCAACCTCTCCTTAAAATTATGAAAGAATAAAATAATGGCAATTAATGGGCTTGGAAAAAGTGCATTGCAGATGAATGTACCACACACCCTCTACAAAGGAACCCATGAATAAGATGTTACGACCCCTTGTATGTCATTGATCCCTATTCCCATTGAGTCGTGACCCCAACCATTTCACCCACTTTACATGGCTTAGAGAGGGATCTATTGGAAACTCTCCTTGACCTAGGGCAAGATCTACCCAATAAGATACCTTTTCAACCCTCTCATATTCAATCTTGACAAGTCGCATAGTGTCTTTGAGAAATTAATTGCTTGATATAGTGATCTTTGATGCACATGATTAGGTGGCTCATTTATTGATTGGATTCACTTATCATCATGTTATGACTTCAAATCCTTGGAGGGCATGCTCATTTGCCTTTACAGGACCTAGTTGGTGGACAGTTTTGGGAGAACAATCCTAGCTTGGGATTCCATGGTTATGCAAGCCCACAGGTTGGATGTCAAGGGTCCACATACCAGATCACAGAGATGAAGAATAGAAGACATATAATATGATGTGAAGACCTATCCCAACCCTCACATGCCAAACGATTTTCCCAGGAGGGGAAAAATGCCATCCTTTTGAGCTTTATGTCATACTTGGGGGCCAGGGTTTGGTGGTGGTGTTGCCACACATTGACACATGGACGTTTTGAGGAGGATGAGACCTTGGCCATGAGGAGATTGCATAGATGATTGACATGTGGCCTTTGGAGGCTTACCATATCTTCTCCAACACCAATGTCTTGTCCCAAGTGGAAAAAAGTCCCCTAAAGGGGTGACGTCCATGTAAAATTAGGGTTTTATTTGTGCAAAAGTGAAATTTTAAATGAATTGTTTAATACTACTTTGTTAAAGGGGGAAAGATTAGGGTTGTTGACCCCTAGTCTTTTTGTTTACCCCTTAATATATGGACAAGTCACCTTGGTGACATTTTGTATAAATAATGTTAAATTTAGATTTGTTATTAAGTTCTTTTCAATTTACTAGAGAATAACAACATAAGTAGGATCACTTAAAGAAACACAATCACAAGGTACACATCATTTTATCCTGGGAAACCCTCATGGGGGAGAAAAACCAGCAAAAACTTCCTCAATAATATATTTTTAATACAATGCCAAGCCTTAAGACAAAACCACAGTTAAGAAAATACTAGGATTGAGCATGTGCCTCTCTTCTCCTTATTGTAATTGCAGCTTCCTTCAAAAGATGTGCACTTGAAGTGTGAGTGAGTGAGTGAACAAATGAGGTGTCGTCCTCACTTATAAATACTAGTTGAGGAGGTGCTAGGGTTATGTCTCTTCACTTAGATGGGTCAACTTCTTCCAAGAATGGTTAAAACCACTTTATAAACCCTAGGGCCCAACTTTACAAATACCACCATGTAAATATGGTTTGACCAATCCACAAAAGGGGATTTGATCTATAAGATAATGACTTAATTATAATTAGAATATACTTTGAAGTTACAATATTTCCACACTCCCCCTTAACGAGAAGGGTATTCTACTGACATAACCCAATACAACATCATCAGGAGAAAGAGAGGACAACAACATCATCAGCATCTAGAACACTGACTGGCATATCTACAAATCATCGGAAGTTTTTCTCATCATCAATATCATCATCGTTCACAGCATGGAGTTGGAGTAGTATCATCATCATCATCTGTATGAAGCTAGAATACCAACATCAATTAGCATAACACTAAAGAAACAATATTACCAACCCGAGGCTGCTACACCATCATCAACAACACAAGGTTGATAAAAGATCATCAACAACAGCATGAGGTTGATACAACATCATCAACAATAGCACGAGGTTGAAACAACATCATCAACAACATCATGAGGCTGAAAAAATAACATCATCAGCACGAGGTTGAGATAACAACATCATCATCATATGGCAACAGAATGAGGCAGGTGCAACAACAACATTTTTTGGTACTCTAAAAGATTGTCCTTACTGAACCTTCAAGATATGCCTAGGAATCATAATATTCCCTAGGATATAAAATCCTAATAGAGATACCACGTGGTACTCTGAAAGATCATCCTTACCAGACCTTCAGGATCTGCCTAGGAATCAAGATATTCCCTAGGATATAAATCCTAACGAAGTTACCACTATTGACCACAATTGGCATATACATGCACAGGTACTCTAGTAGACCTTCCTTACTAGACCTTTGGGATCTTCTCAGGGATGATCAATCCCCTAGGATATAAAATCCTAACGGAGTTACCCATTGTTGGTCAGGATACCATAGTATCATCAACATCACTCCCCCTTTTTATGGAGATCCTTTCAGAAAACACCAAGTTTGTCTCATAATTACTCAAACTTCACACAAGATAGAGGCTTGGTTAACACATCTACAGCTTGCTCATCTGTGCCAACATATTGGAGATTTATACCTCCCCTTCGCACCATATCAGGAATGTAGTGATACCGGATTTCTATGTGCTTCAACTTATCATGGAACACTGGGTTCTCTGTAATATTTATGCAACTCTGGTTATCACATAGAATCATGGTGGCTTCCATATCCAGATCGAATAGACCTGCCAACAACCTCTGAAGCCATATGGCTTCACAACTGGCGGAACATGCTACAATCTATTCTTCTTCTGACATGCCGAAAGAAATATTGGATTTCTTCCTACTCTACCACGAAGTCATGGATAACCCCAGACTGAAACAACATCCTGAAGTGCTCTTTCTATCAAAAACACTTCCATCCCAATCTGAATTAGTATATCCATAGAGTCT
Organism: Picea engelmannii; assembly: GCA_009831015.1. Classification (NCBI taxonomy): domain Eukaryota; kingdom Viridiplantae; phylum Streptophyta; class Pinopsida; order Pinales; family Pinaceae; genus Picea; species Picea engelmannii. The sequence goes on from ML804793.1 coordinate 150,611, forward strand.
GAAGTCATGATCTCCAGTATAACAGAGACCGTATTCCAACATACCCTTAATGTATCTCATCACATGTTTTGCATCTACAAGGTGAGCACGTCTGGTCTCTACCAGATACTAACTCAAGGTGTTCACGGAAAAACATATATATGGCACGGTATTCGTCAGTTACATTAACAAACCAATGATCTTTCTATATAGAGTAGCTTCAACTTTGTTTCCATGGGTGTGTTCATGGCCTCACATTCCAACCTGTCAAACCTCTTTAGTATTTCAACTACATACTTCCCTTGGTTAAGGAAGATTTTCTCTGGGCGCTACCAAACTTCAAGACCTAAGAAATAATGCATTGGGATTAGGTATTTCATCACAAATTCTGCAGCGAGCTTATTCTTACAATATATGATGAGATTTTCTTCTCCTGATAAGAATAAGTCATCCACATACAGTAGCAATATAACTAGCTCATCATTCATAACCTTGAAGTAAAGGTTAGAATTGGTTTTACTTTTGGTAAATCCCAAGATCGTAAGGAAACTATCAATTATACCATACCAAGCTCTAGGAGCTTGCTTTAACTCGTACAAATCTCTCTTCAACTTGCAGACATGAGTCTTTAATATTCAACTTCAAACCCTTGTGGTTGTTCTATATATACTTCTTCTTTAATAACACCATTTAAGAAGGTTGTTTTCACATCCATCTCATGTAACTTCAACTTTTATGTTTGGTTGCAAGAGTTATGATGATTCTGATAGAAGTGTATCTAGCTACAGGAGAAAACGTCTCTTCATAATCAATGCCTTCCTTTTGAGAAAATCCACGAGATACAAATCTTGCTTTATTTTTTTCAATACTTCCATCTGCAGCATGTTTTATCTTGTATACCCACATCTTTTTTCTTTGGTCTGGGAACTATTTCCCATACATTATTCTTTATAATAGACTGGTATTCATTCATCATGGAATCCACCTATTCTTTTTGTTTTGACAACACATGTATTCCAATAGAGTATGAACACCTTCAGTAACCACTCATGCAACCAGATCAACACACTGATGTTTTGACGTGGTAAAACCCTATGGGGAAACATCCATGGCCCCAGCCAATGCGACCACTTGGAGTAGTTTATTAATGCAAAAGAAAAAGATTATAGAGGTATTTTACAAGAGAGTTTCTCACAATCAATCATCAGAAAATGACCCTCCATGCTATTTAAATAGATATCATGGACCAATCGGGTGTTAAGAAATGAATCAATGGCCATTAAGATTGAGGAGAATATGAACTGTCGGATCACTCTATGTCGGGAACATATCGTGACCGTTGGATTTCCTAACTACAAATGCATACTAAATAAACACACTAAGAAACAAACTTTTACCTAACGACACATTAGACCAAGTAGATCTTAACTAAATCCTAAGTGTCTAAACATCCTAACATCCCCCCTTAAGAACAACTTGGGATAGGATTGAAGGATTTACAATAGTGACACAATAGGAGAAGGAAGGAGGCATTAGAGCCTATCCCCCCTTAATGAAAACTTCTTGAAATCCTAACATAGATCAAAGTTTGGAAAACTTCGCTTTTGTAAGACACTTTGTGAAAATGTTTGCAACTTGATCTTTTGTAGGGAAAAAGAGCACTTCAATAACTTGATCATGAATGAGATTTCTGATGAAGTGCATGTGTAGCTCGATTTGCTTTTTGCGTTGATGTTGAACTGGGTCTTTGGTGAGCTTGATGGCACTCTGATTGTCGCACCAAAGGTTGGTCAGATGTTGCTACTGAAATCCAAACTCTGAAAGGATATGTTGAAGCCACCAGTCTTCCTAACTTGCATTAATTGTTGCTTGGTACTCTGCTTCTATTAAAGAAATTGCAATAGCCTATTGTTTCTCACAGGCCCAAGTGACAGGTCCTGAACCAAGGCTGAAAACATAACCTGCAACAGACTTCTGATCATCAAGGTTGTCGGCCCAATATGAATCAGTGAAACCAACCAATAAAGGAGTCCCTCCTGAACTGTAATGTATCCTGAACTGAATTGTACCACGAACATAGTGAAGTATCCTTTTGGTTGCTTTCCAATGGCTTTCATGGGGTGTTTGCATATACCGGGCAACACGACCAACAACAAAGGAAAGATCAGGATGGGTATGAGTCAAGTATAAGAGGCTACCAACTAACTAACAGTATAGGGTGGCATCAACTTCAAGAGAAGTAAAGTGGCAATAAGCTTGACTCCAGACTGGAAGGGAGAAGGGGCTGGTTTACAATCGTCCATGTGAAAGCAACGAAGAAGGTCACAAGCATACTTAGACTAGGAAATAAAAATTCTTTCATTGGCTTGCAAAACTTGGAGGCCAAGTAAATAGTGAAAAAAACCTAAGTCTGTCATTTCAAATTTCTTCTTAATGTTGGTTTTCACATGGTTTAAAAGTTTTGAGTCACTACCAATAAGGATAAGGACATCAACATAAAGGACAAGGATTATGAGATGGCTTCCTACTTTCTTGGTATAGACATTAGGATCATAATGGCATCTAGAGAATCTGGTGTTAATAAGAAAGTTGTCCATTTTGGCATACCAAGCTCGGGGATCTTGCTTAAGACCATAAAGAGATTTCTTAAGGCGACAAACAAGGCTAGATTAATTATGGACATTACGAGGAGGTTGTTCCAAGTAGATTTCTTCTTGCAAATATTCGTGCAAGAAGGAGGATTTAACATCCATCTGATGGACCTCCCATTTATGTGAGGCAGCACGGGCAAGAACAATGCGGATGGAATTTATTTTGGCTACAGAGGAAAAGGTTTCATTATAGTCAATTCCTTCAACTTGGGAAAATCCTTTTGAAACTAATCGAGCCTTGTGTATTTCAACACTTCCATATGATGCATACTTAGTTATGTAGACCCATTCACATCTGACAATTTTTCTTCCTTTTGGAAGAGGTACAAGATCCCAAGTATTGTTTGCCATTAAAGAATGATACTCTTCATTCATTGTTGTATCCCAATATGGATGACCTGAAGATTTTGCAAATGTCTTTGGATTATGAGTCTCTGAAACTTGAGCCAAAAGAAAAGAGGCTCGCTAAAATTGTGAACGTGTTCGGCGTTGATTTGAAGGATCACCGACAAGATCACCAGTTTCTTCTCATGTTGAATGGACCCATCTAGGAAGCGGTGGAGTTGGTGTTGGTCGAGGTTCAAAGGACTCATCTGGAGGAAGGTGAGCAGGCGGAGGTGGATTTTCATCCTCATTGTCATCATCTGAAGAAGAAACCAGAATAGGAACAAAATAAGACACAAACACCGGAGATGGCTCGCATGCCGAAGAAGGCACAATCATCGAATTAGGCTAGAAGGCTAAGATATTTCCATCAAATTTAACATATCTTCTAATAATAATTCCATTACAATGTGGTTGAAAAAGACTATACCCTTTGACATCTTCAAAATAACCAACAAATATACACTTCTCACTTTTAGCCTGCAATGCTTTCCTTTTCTCATTGGAAATGTGAGCCCATGTTATACTGCCAAATACACGGAAGTGACCTGCATCTGGTTTAATTTTAGTCCAAGCTTCTTCCGGTGTTATATTTTTAAGAGCCTTTATGGGAGTGCGATTTACTATGTAATTTTCACAGTTGATTGATTCGGCCCAATACTTTAGACTTAATCACTTAGATTGGATCATATAATTAGCCATTTCTTTTAATGTGTGGTTCTTTTTCTCAGCAACACCATTTTGTCATGGTGTATATGGAACAGTGTGTTGCATTTGGATGCCATGTGTAGTGCAGTAATTTGTAAAATTATTGTTCACATATTCGCCTCCATTATATGTTCTTAACTTTTGAATTTGATGTCCAGATTTCTTTTCTACAAGGGCCTTGTAGGCCAAAAACTTGTCAAAAACTTCACTCTTAAGTTTTAAGAAGTAAACCCAAGTACATCTGGAAAACTCATCAATGAAAGTTAAGAAATACTTGCACCCAGAAAAATAAGGAGAAGAAAGTGGACCACACAAATTACTATGAACAAGTTGCAAAGGGCTCAAGGCATGCCAAGAGGCACGTTTGTCAAAATTGTCTCGATGATGTTGGTCGAGAACACATCCGGCACAAACACCATCTCTACATGAAACAGGATTAAGACCAGTCACCATCTGTTGAATACATAGTTGTTGCAATGAGCAATAGTTTAGATGACCAAACCGCTCATGCAAAAGTTTGTTCAAGTCATCACTATGAGCAACAAAAAAATGATGAAAAAGATGATGACCCAAAGTTGTCAAACTTGTACAACCTGTTAATATCATCAGCAATTACAGTTGCAAGAACATGTTGAGGATCATTTAGATCCTTGATTACAACTTGGTGAGGCGAAAACTCTATAGTTTTACCTTCACCTGAATGAGTGATTTTATATACTGATAAAAGGTTACAATAAAGACTTGGAACACATAATACATCATTGAAATGACCATTATCTACTTGAATTGTTCCAGATCCTACAACACTAAAAGATCAATCATCACCAACAAATGTTTTCTTGGTGTTACATTCATTTAGAGTAAAAAATATGTCTTTATCCTTAGCCATATGATAAGATGCTCCAGAATCAATAATCCACTCATCAGAAGAACAAGTAGAAGTTGTATTGAAGGAGAAACCAAAAGCAGAATGTGCATGTCCATGAGAAGAAGAAGAAGAAGTAGAATCATTACTAATGTTGTGCTTCTTCATCGTTGCTTCTAAAGCTTCCATATTCTTGAAACATTTGGACTCATCATGACCATTTTTATCACAAAAGTTGCAATGTCTGTCAATCTTCTTATTTTTATATTTTTCTCCTTTGTCACCATTAGGAGTTGAAGTTGTCTGAGTGGGTTTGGGACCCTTATGTTGCTTGTTGTTGTAGTGAGGATGTTGCTTATTGAGATTCTTGGGTTTATATTTCTGTTGGGAACTAAGGCTTTGTTGGAGGTACCTGCAGTGTTGATCACTCCAAGTTGTACAAGCTTATCTTCCTCTCTAATCAAAGCAGCACAAAAGGACTCAAGAGTGGGTTTTTTATAAGTTGTCCCTAGAGCCTCTCTCATTGCATAAAAGGTAGATACAAACACAGAATATGCACTACCTAGCTTAGAGAGAATAAGATAGATGCAACGCTCTTCCTCCATCTTTATCTTACATTCTTCACATAAAATTCTGAGTGTCTTAAACTTAGATAGATAGTCTTGAATGCAATAAAAATCACTTGGATTTAAATTCAGTACTTTATTTTCTAATTGTTGTGCTCGAATAATATTTAGTTTACCAAACACAGTTTCAATATTTTCCCAAGCTTCATCAAGGTCGTCAATTTCTTTAAAGTGGGACCTTAAATCAAGAGAGATGGACATTCTAATTAGTCCACGTGCTTTGTCACTTCTATTATCATATTTGAATTTCTTATCAGCATCAGTGGGTTCTTTTTCCTTTCCCAAGGTAATCTGGTACAAGCATTTACTTCTTAATAAATCATCCATATGAGATTTTCATTGGAAGTAGTTGGTGCTAGTAAGCAAAAGATTACTGGAAGAAACCATATTAAATATGTAGAGAATATGGATTTAAAAACTGAAACTAATGATTTGGATGGAAATATCTTGAAAAATTGTGCAGTTTAAAAAAAAACGGCACTAAAAACGGGCTTCGGATATGAAAGTTATGCCCTTTTAAAAAAAGGCATAAACAGTAACCAAAGGACCACGTGGTGGTGTAAGTTGTTTTATGAAGTGACCCACTTTTATAAAGAGAAGTGGGGATCACTTTTACAATGAAGTTACATTATAAAAGAAAAGTTTCATGCAAAATAAATAACTCTAAAATAAAATATTAAAGCTACTTATAGTGGTTCATTTTGATACTTGAAGTGAAATACACTTTCCAATTTGAGCATGAACTTTTTCAAAAAAAATAACAAAAAGAGAGACTTGAACTCAAGACCTATTACTTAATAAGGCAACTTTTAATCAAATGGTCTAGCAAAACATATTTTATCGTTTAGCAATAGGATAGTTGATGTTGTTGTTAAATACGGCCTTGGAGAGCATGCTCAAAAAAAACTATTTTCACACAAGAAAAAAATTTTGCTTCTCGATGACAACAAGGGTTAGATCTCGGTTAGCTTACCCGAAATATGCACGTTTTCCTATTTGTTTCTAATTTTTCGAAATCACACAGAGTGCAGGGAAAAGAGCATATGCATATCTAAAAGAGTATCAACCCGGAAACAAATAATATAAAATCAAAATAATACTCTGCAAAAATTTAAAAAATGTGTACTCAGGATTTATACCTCCAGATCTAACTAAAATGGTCGTATCTTGGGTAAACGGAAACCTTTTTGAGTGAAAAAAAAAGTGTTCATGACTTAAACGAGCGCTTTGGATGCAATGGAATAGTCCTATCAGCCTAGGAATGTATAGAAATGGAAAAAATGGATATGAGACAACTCGGCTTCACGATCTTGATCTACAACAGGAGCGGATCTTCAAGCAGGCTCTGATACCATGTTCAACAACACAGGTATTCCAACAGAGGACAAACACCTTCAATAACCACTCACATAACCAGATCAAATATCAACACACTGATGTTTTGAAGTGGTAAAACCCCTACAGGGAAACATCCACGGCCTCAGCCAACGCGACCACTTGGAGCAGTTTATTAATGCAAAAGAAAAAAATTACAGAGAGATTTTACAAGAGAGTTTCTCACAATCAATCATCAGAAAATGACTCTCCATGCTCTTTAAATAGAGATGATGGACCAATCGGGTGTTAATCCATATATCAATGGTTTTTAAGATCTGGGAGAATATGAACCGTCGAATGAATCTATGTCGGGAACATATAGTGACCGTCGGATTTCCTAACTGCAAATGCATACTAATGCATACTAAAGAAACACACTAAGAAACACACTTTTACCTAATGACACATTAGACAAAGTAGATATTAACTAACTCCTAAGTGTCTAAATATCCTAACACTTTCTTCTCAATGGCTTCTTCAAAGCAAGTAGGTTCATTTTTTCTGAGATCAAACATCAAGGCCATATAACTGAAGAATGTCTTAGGTTCCTTCTGGGGCACCATAATTCTCTCCATATTGAATAAGTTCCCTTGCCGAAGCTGGATTTCTCTTGTGAGAGACCATCATCTGGGGAGGTTCTTGAGATTCTATCATATCATGATTTTATGGAATCTCATCATCATGGGTAACTGTAACTTCCTTCATAGGTTCTGCAACTATGGGAGCTACAGGTTCTTCTTCATATACTTCTTCAAGATAGAATTTTTTTGATCTTTTGAGTGTTGCATATTCATCAAAGGTTACATCTCTGCTTATCTCAATATGATGGTAACCTGGTATGTAAATTCTGAAGGCCTTAGAGACCTCACAGTATTCATCAAATATTCCCTTCTTTCCTAAAGGATCCATCTTAGTTCTCCTTTCTTTCGGAATATGTATAAACATTGGATAGCCAAATATTTTGAGATGGCTTACTTCTAGATTCTTTCCAGAGAACATTTCTTCAGGGGTTTTGAATCCAAGTGCACTATGGGATAATCTATTTTGGACATAAACTATTTTTCTTGTTGCTTCAGCCCATAAGTGCATTGGAAGATCTTGATCGTGGATCATAGTCTTCACTGCTTCCATTATTGTTCTATTATTTCTTTATGCTACACCACTTTGTTGAGGATTATAGGGAGTGGTGAGCTCCCTCTTAATCCCGACATCTCCGCAAAAGCTTCCAAATTCATTTGAGGTGTATTCTCCTCCATTATCTAATCTGAGTATCTTGAATTTTATTTCGGAGAGATTTTCTACCAAGGCTTTGAATTCCTTGAACTTTCCAAGTAATTCATATTTCGACTTCAAGAAATAAACCCAAGTCTTGCGAGAATAATCATCAATAAATGACACGTAGTATGCATGCCCACTTAGAGATTTTGATGGCATTGGACCACATACATCTGAGTGGATGAGCTCCAAGATTCATTCGGCTTTATTGTTGCTCTTTGGGAAAGGATTATTTATGTTCTTTTCTTGTGCACATCCCTTGCACCTTCATGATCAACCTTGAATTCTGGTAAACCTGTAACTACCTTGCTTACATATGGTAAGGATTTGTAGTTGATGTGATCTATTCTTCTATGCCAAAGTTCATATGGAATCTCAATGGAGTGAGTCAAGGCTACATCTGAGTGACCTTTTAACTTATACAAACCACCTTCTTATGTTCCAATAACAATTGCATCTTCTATGGTTTTCACTTTAGGCCACACAAGAACTTCACCATCTTTGAATGCAACCTTGAAATATTTCTTATCTAGAAATGAGATAGAAATTAATTTCTTTGTCAAACTTGGCACATAAAGTACATCCTTCATTCTCATCAGAGTCCCTAAATCAAGTTTGTAGGTGGATTCTCCCATTCCTTTGATAGGATACCGATAATCATCTCCAAGTGAAACTTTCTAGGGAAAGTCATTTTCTGTAAGGCTAGAGAAAATGTCTCTCTGACCTATCATGTGCTTAGAGGCACCATTGTCTATGAGCCAAGTATCCTCTCTAGGTGTCACAGATCCTGAGAGGGAAAAGAATAAAAAATAATCTTCAATCTCTTCTTTAGTCAACTTTTTGGGTGGCTCGTCATCTTCAATAGCATGGGCATGATGTCTTTTGTTATTTCTCTTCTTGTATTCTTCCCTTCTGGAATGACAATTATTAGCAATGTGTCCCAACGTATCACAATGATAACATTGATAAGAGGAGAAATATTTTTATTTTATTTGCCCCTTTTGATATTTATGGAATCTCCTTGGAGGGTGAGATCCTTTATGGAAGTGGGTGAATCTCTTTGGGGAGTGAGATTCCTTATGAAGGTGGGTATCCTTTTGGAAATGAGACTCTTACTTTTCTCCTTTAGCATGAGTAGTTAGGGCTTGTTCTTCATCCCTTAATAGTACTACTTCTTGGTTGGCTACTCTTGCTTCTTCTTGAACACATTCTTCCCATAGACTATCAAATTGAAGTTTTTCTTTTCTTGCACAAATAGTTTGGATGAAGGCATCCCAAGGTCTTGTGAGACCATTAAGTGTTGTCATGATGAGTTCATATTCATCCAATTTGTCTCCAATTTCTTCTAACTTTTCTTTGAAATGAGTAACCCTAGAGAAATAGTCTTGAACTGTTTCTCCTTCCTACATCTTTGTATTCTTGAGTTGGGTTCTCAAGTGCATCTTCCGATTGATGTTATTTCCTTCATACATCCTAGTTAGGGCATCAAACATCTCTTTTGGAGTATTCTTAGAATACACTTGAGGGATCAATTGGTCTTTAATGGAGTCTACAATGATCCTTTTGGCCCTAACCATATCATTCTTGTACTTCGCTTTGGCTACATCTTCTTCAGGTTCTGGTACATTTTCTTTTATGAATTTTGTAAGGTCATTCTCTTCAAGAATGAGTCTAATTCTTTACTTCCAGGCATAGAAGTTTTCCACACTTTCTAACTTATCAACAAGCTTGGTGCTTGTAGACATCTTGACCTGGAGCTAAGAAAATGACCAGAAAATGAAATTGCTCAGAAAGTGAATCTGAACTTACCAGGAGATGCGTTGGGCTGAGGCGAGTAGACTGGAGCTGTCTATTTTCAAAAATTCAAATTTTTACTACTTGAAACTTGACTTGCGGAAATCTGGACTAGTACTTCTGGTACTGGTTCTGGTTTCCTGGTTTTCTGGTACCAGTCAAAACTAGGGTTTGAATTTCCAAAGGCTCTGGCCACTGAAAAGGTGCGCTCAAGCTCCCAAATGATGCGCTAGGGTAGGGCACACTTCCCTAGATGGTTTTTAGTCAAAAATTCCCTTCCAATAAAAAGCTATAATTTTCTTATACAGCAATAGTGATGTTTTGGATACCTAGTGAAAGGTGCTATATTCAGACAAGCTTTGATACCATGTTAAATTTAGAGTTTTTATTAAGTTATTTTCAATTTACTAGAGAATAACAGCATAAGTAGGATCACTCAAAGAAACACAATCACAAGGTACACATCATTTTATCCTGGGAAACCCTAATGGGGGAGAAAACCCAGCAAAAACTTCCTCAATAATAGATTGCCAATACAATGCCAAGACTTAAGACAAAACCACCAAGAAAATACTAGGACTGAGCATGCGCCTCTCTTCTCCTTCTTGAAACTCCAGCTTCCTTCAAAAGATACGCATTTGAAGTGTGAGTGAGTGAGTGAACAAATGAGGCGCCATCCTCACTTATAAATACTAGTTGAGGAGTGTTATGAGGAAAATCACTCTATGGCATGGGGTAAATGACAACAGACGGAAAGACTGTAGAAATAAACTCTAATACCAAGTATGTTATATAAATGAAAATGCTAACAAGAGAAGATAAATATCCTACCTCGTCTGGATGTTCGATGAAGACCACCATTGAGCACTTGACTCAAAGATTTATTCATGCAACTTGTCCTCAAAAACCAAGATAAGCAAGCACATGGTGATAATATATCATGTTAGCACATACAATAGAATAATCCATTAACATTCATAACAAAGACGCCCATGGAGTAATAATTCAAATATTTGCAAGACATCAATTGGACGAGAAAAGAGTATTTCTATTAAAAAATGATCAACAGAAGTGTATAAGTGACAAACTTCCATGTCGACACATCTTGAAACCAAGAAAATAAGTCCCTTCCTACTAGGCCTCCACCACTTCAATCCTCCACCAAAGGCAAGCTCATATAAGAGAGATAATGAGGTTCTCCATCAAAGAGGGAAGAGCTTGGGGGCTGAACAATGTGTTCAAGCTTTAAAGGACAAAGGGATGCAGACTCAATGTGAAGTAAAAAATTCTTCAAAGTATCTTTGCTCTCAAAAGTTGAATTCTCTCCTTCTCCATGGTTTGGATATGGCCCAATTTATATCCTTCAAATGGAACTGAAGGGTCGATTCAGAACGTTTCCAATATATGGAAGGTCAAGGATCATGGATCTTGTGACGTGACATGGAAACCCGACACAATTTTTAATTTTGAGCACCAAACTTGATGTACGCAGGATGTAGTGGTGCAACCTAAGTAATATGCATGTTGTATAACTGGTAGGGCAGTTATATGTGGAAAAATATGATTTTTTGGCTATGGGAAGTGCAAAAGGGGACTTCAATTCTGCATAGGGAAATGGAAAAGGCCTTCTGAGTAAGTTGCATGGGGTGAGGAAAATATTTCTATAACGGATTCCCCCTAATGTGTGAGGTCATAGGAGTATCTGCAATGATTGAAATACATTATAATTCCCAGAAGTAGAGTAATGGAGACCCAGATGGATGAACTAGATTCTCATGAGAATATTACAATCCATAATGACTTTGTACACATGGCTGCCAATTTGAATTACACTGCAGATCCATGTGGAAATATACCAAACAGTTGTTCATGGCCATGAATAGGCAATACAAAGTAGATACATGCCTTAGGTTGTCATAGTCACGAACAAGCCCCAGTGAAAACCAGTCTAAAAATCAATCTAAAGATATATGTATACAATGGAGTGCAATTTGATCTCCCATGATCACTAAATTCATATAGGTATTGATCCAATAAATGATAGCAACAGCTCAGAATAGTTGCTACTATAAACTGATGTGTTCAAGTCTTCTACATGATCCTCCAAAGGTGCAATTCTACATCATGTGAATAGAGGAGTTGAGTTCGAACACAATGAGACTTCCTTTGATTTTTGGTCATTAAGGTATACCGTTAAAAAATGTGAGACATCCTATTGATAATGAAAGTAGGTATCAAGTCATCGAGTACATTCTTACAAGTGTGAATAAAGGTGTTGAGGTCGAACACTTGAAGAATCCATCGATCAAGAGACATTGATATATTGCCAACTATCGATGGAGAGAGAACCTACCACTGATGACTGCAAGCCTCTAGATACTCATAGGACTCTAGTCCTCGTTTCCATAATAGATGAGTTGAATTCGATGGAAGGAGACCCGTTGAAAGGAGAGCATTAAGGAATCTTTCATCAGTTAGCACGAGATACAAAGAAATAGCTTGATTATTTGGAGGAACTTGAACGAAGAGGATGTTCACGAACCGACGACCATGTGCATCTTTCGCATGCACCAGATGCAAGTGTGCATGAAAAAGACCCTCTGAACAGAAACCAATAAGGAAAATTATCGACAAAGGTGAGGAAACCACCAATAAGGCTAATGGCATCCAAGACACTACACGAATCCCAATGTGTGAATAGATTTATTATCGTCAAACACAAGGGAAACCCCCCCAGTCAACGACCAATGAGGAGATGTCAACTGTTGGGATCAAGGTTACCTACCCATAATGAAAGTAAGACCAGGGTGCACGGTAGGACTATAGCTTCATGTAAATCTAAGACATGCTAAGGGTATGGTCAACATGCAAAGTCAAGAATTCTGAGAAATGGTCGACACATGCTTATAGGCATCCTTTGAACAAGAGCATGGGACATATGGAGGACTCTGACATCATAGACTTGATAATGAAACTTTGTGATGCAGGAGGCACCAATCAAAATCTCCATAGTGACTGGAAGAGTAACCAGTCGGAGGAGTAAACTCTAAGTAATGAGCTCAGCTTCCGAAGGTCATGCTAAACCCAAACTTTGGATGACAAGTGGACTCAAAAGTTTGTGCTTTGTTCAAAGGAAACACGACTACTGCCAATATGAGAGAATATTCTTTTCCCACCTATAATTTTTTGTTTTTTCATAGGAAAATGAATGTTATGTTACATAGGAGGAAACAAGTGTCATGAGTAAGAAACTAGTTCCAACAGTGGAACATACTTATTCTCAATGCAAAGAGGTGTATGCAGGACGTGGACACTCAAGGGAATATTTCCTCTTAGGGTAGAGGGTGTCAAGTTGCAAAGGATATAAATAAGGCTATGCTTGGCTAGTGATTGCAAATTGTTGAGGCAATAGGCTTATAACAAGAAAGTGGGAACCGGAAATAGGATCAATACTGCAATTACAACTTGACTCCAAAGAATGTCCTTTTTCATAAATTTGGTCCCCAAGGCCCGAAAAAGTATAAAACAACACCCAGAAGAACTCTTCCATCCACTAGTGACTAGAGTATTCATTTTTCGAAATTAGTATACTTGGTCTTAAAAAGGGTTAAACTTACACCAAATAGACGTCCTTTCAAAGACATTTAATGAGTGTGAAAGAGACAAGTTCACTTGGCAATCTTTTCTCTTTTTTAGAGAGTCGGAAAAGAGCTTAACTAAGACTCAAGAATGTTGTTCTAAGCAGCATATCATGGGCAAGGCCAGGGCTCCCATGCAAGACTTCTATCGAAAGTCAGCAACTCATGGATAGATGACACAATCTTGGGAAAACCCAAAACTTTCCAAGCCGAGGAGGATAAAATACTTGCATATGATCCTTGCAGAGAAGGAATTCGAGGCTCTACAAGATCATTCCAATCAAAGGAAACCATCCTAGGACTTAGAGGGAGTGTACTCGGAGATATTGGAATGCTCCCTTGTTCATATGGTACATTACTAGAAATGTTAAGGACATGGTCGAAAGATGCATCACCCCCCAAAAGAAGAGTGGGATTGACCAAAGATTACATCGGCAATGTCACTTCCTTGGACTTGTCACTCTCCAAGAGAAGAGTGGAATCGATCGAAGATTTCATTGGCATGACCACTTCTTCAACCGTTGGTTGAATAGGATGTGAGACAACAAGGTCAAGAGATGAAACACCCCAAAAAATAGGAGTGGTGTCGGTCAAAGATTGCATCGATGCGACTGCTGGTTGGATAGGATGCGATACAACATGGTCAAGAGATGCATCACCCCCCAAAAGAAGAGTGGTGTTAGCCAAAGATTGCATTGGTGTGATCGTTGTATCAACCAGAGAAGGATTAGAATGTTGGGAAACCAAATACGACTCAGAACCCGAAGGGCTATCAAACAAGGACTGTGTTTCTTGTACTACAACAGTAGTAGGGCACAAACGCATTAGGTGACCTCCTTTGCAAAGTCTACAAAGGAACTTGGGCTTACATCCTATACGTCTAGGCTTCTCAATCACATGAATTCCCCCAACATGACTTGCAATGGTTGGTGACATGCTCCAAACATTACTTGCAGAGGCTAGTATCTTGTCTTCAACATGACTTGCAGAGGTTGTTGGCGAACCTCCAACGTGACTAGCATAGGTTTGTGATGAATCCCCAACATGACTACCAGAGGTTGTTGATGTATGTGCAGTGTGACTAGCAGTGACTAGAGTTGTGCCCCTACCATGACTTGCATTGGCTGGTTGTTGGTCTTCAACATGACTTACAGAGGTTGTTGACCTATATCCAACATGACTAGTAGAGGTTGGTGATATAATGTCAGTATGACTCGCAGTGACTAGAATTGTGTTTCGAGTATGACTGGCAGAGACTAGTTGCATCATTTGAGACAAAGGCTCTGGGAAAGAATGGTTTTGAGAGATTGTGGGCTAGGAAGGGTTCTGGTATACACCATGGACCTATCTAGTGGGACAGTATCCTTGATGCAGGCGAGGTTGGTCCTCGACCTCAGACTCACCCGCTCTCAGGATCGTTTGAATTTCTCTCTTTTGAGCTGAAGCGGCCCTTTAGATCCCCTCGGGATTCACTAAGCAAATTTCTCGATCCACGGGTCCTTCTAACTTCCCTCACGGCCTCCACATAAACCGTGACATTTTCCCGACTCTGTATTGAGGTTTTGGGGTCCCTACTGTCGAGAGTCACAGTCCTCTCGAATCCCCGATTACCGATGAGGCAATCTGCCGACGCACCCCTCCTGGCTATGACTTGGTCTATATGACCGTGCTCACATGACCGTTGTCGTATACCTTCCTATCGGATTTTTTGTGCCTAACTTCCTCGATGGGTTCTTTTCTTCGTTAGCCCCTTCGCTATACAATGGTCCATGTGGCCTCTACCCGTGACCGTAGTCAAACCTCCCGTCAGGGTTTCGGGGTTCAGGATTTCAAAATGCAACGTTTCTGCATCTATGGATTTCTCGATATGTCGATCCTCGATATGCCTCAGCCCTTCTGGCTAAGCCTTGGCCAACGTGACCAGTCCCCGTGACCTCAGTCTTCTACCCTATCGGGACTTCGGCGTTTGCAATGTCAACGCACACATGTCCTTAGGAATCCCGATCCTTCGATTCCCGATGCGCTTCGGCCTTAGCCCTCCTGGCTGTGCCTGGTCCACGTGACCGCCTCCCTATAAGACCGCAGCCTTATACTCCACTGTCGGGGTTTCATACTTTTTGAGGTCGAAATGTGCAATTCCTCTCGACTCGCGATATATCGATCCCCGATGCGCTCCTTTATGCATTTTCCCCTGTCGGCTATGGCTCCTAGTCAATGTGACCATCACTCCCTGTGACCGCAGTCCAACTCCCCATTGGAGTTTCGGGGTTCGCGGTTTCAAAATGCACGAACTCCTTGTGCACGGGAGCTACGATATCCCGATGGCTAATATGTCGATGGGTGCTTGATCTCCGACACATGTCCCTCAGATGGACGACTCTAATCTTCCTCCTCGGTGTTTCTCCTCCCTTGTTGTGATGACAGCTGGCTCCCACACTCCAAGGCCTTATCGGGAAATCGTGTATCGCGATTTTCCAATGCACAAAACTCTCGTCACCGGGATCCCCGATATCCTGAATCCCGATTTGTTGATGAACGACCTCCTGTCGGGACTTCCTCCAACGGTGTAGATCTCTACCACGTGTCCACTAAACAGACGGTTTTGATGGTGTCGGGAAATCGCGTATCGCGATTCTGAAATGCATGAAACCTATGTGCCCAGGATCTCCGATATCTTGATTCCTGACTCTTCCCAGGTGACTGACGCCTGTCCTTCACACTGACTCCCGTCGCGGATTTTCCCCTGTGCACTGATGGTTGCCACGCGTCCCCCCAACGGACGATCCCGATATCATCAGGATTTCGAGACTTCTGATGTCCTGGTTTCCTCAACCTTGAGAACCCCGATTTTCTGAATGTCGATATCCCGATCCTTCGATGGATTCCTTCCACCTGTCCACCAAACGGACAGTCCAGATTATGTCACTGATTCGAGACGTACGAGCCCCGAAGTCGGGTGCCTCGGATCTCCAGAACGAACGATCGCGTGACACGTGCCCCCTCCTCAAATGGACGTCTCAGATCCTGTCAGGATTTCGCAACTTGCACTGCCCCAACTCTCACGACCTCGAGAACTCTGATTTCCCGATGGCCGATATCATTATGACTAAACCTTGGGAAGCTTCCACAGATCCAACGGCTGATGGGTACCTTCTCCCGATCTGACGGCTCAGATCCTTTCTCCTTGCGTGCTTCTCCTCCAGAGGCTAATCTCCGCGCAACTCTTCCCGATCCTACGACTGACGGGATTTCTTCTCCAGATCTGATGGCTCAGATCATCTGTCATGTGTTCTCTCATGTGCACCTTCCTGGACGTGGAAATCCAATGGTCCATATCTATTCTCTTCAGGTCGATCTGACAGCTATTGTGCCCCTCCTGAGCTTCGCGTGCTTCTCCTATCGAATCCCAAAGAGTTTGATGACTCTTGCGCCTCTTGTGAAGTCCTCGCGCGCAAAGCGTTATCTTTCCTGAGCTTCTACGAGTACTCAGACCCCTTGGGGGATTTTTCTCTTCTTCTCCTTCCACATATGGAGAATACAAATACCTTCCTGGTCCTTTGCTCAAGCAACCTCCTGGTTGAGCCTTCTGGGTGTTCAACAACCCAATGAAGATCCCTCTCTGGACTCTTCTTCACTCCTAGAAGTCAAAGAGTTTCCTTCTTCTTCCTGTGCCTACCTACACAAGGTCTCGATGCCCTTCTGGCAGAGTTCCTTTTCCACAGGACATTTCCCAGTCCTGTCTCCTTTATCCTATGCCTCTATGCACTCACTCGATGCCCTTCTAGCAGAGCTCTCACAGAATCCTCAGTTAT
This sequence comes from Picea engelmannii, assembly GCA_009831015.1. Lineage (NCBI taxonomy): Eukaryota > Viridiplantae > Streptophyta > Pinopsida > Pinales > Pinaceae > Picea > Picea engelmannii. Next base: position 167,720 of record ML804793.1, read on the forward strand.
TCTGGTCTTCTCCGAACTCACAGCAGAGTTCCTTCCCTTAGCACCTCGTACATGCGCTCAATTCCCACTTGGCAGAGCTCCTACAGAATCCTCAGTGATTCTTTCTGCAACTGTGTTCTCATACACAACCTTACCTCCAAGGTGTTCAAAAACCTTGAGGTCTTCCTCCTGAGTTGTTGATCTCAGTCCATGTGCCTCAGCACATCCTAGTCTGACTCCTCAGAGTTCAAAAGTGCATCCTCTATGCACGACTCTCAAAACCTCAGCGTTCTGTCACACCCTCCTGGTGTGAAGCCTCAAAGACCTTCAACCCTGAAATCAACACAACTCCTGCAGAATGCATCAACAATCATACATTCACAACATACATAGGGAACACTCACAGTCATACATATAAGATAGAACACATGCAGTAAAAATTGCTCTGTTATATCTTAACAAATGGCAACAATGCATGTATCTTTGCAATGGTGTTCCTGAGCTCTCCCTGGCTCTTCTCCTACAACCTCATCTATGCTACATCAACTAACTCAAAATGAGATCTGAAAATCTCTTTTACCTGAGGGGCTCTTAGCGCTTCCCTCCAGGTTCACCTACCCTATTCAATTACAATGAATGGGTTGTCTAGTCCAGCATCTGGATCTAGATCTCAGCCGATCTTGGCATTAAAGCCGATTCTATCTAATGCCTGCTCAAAGGCACGGCTTCCTGGCTCAACAGCCTAAGCACATTAAATTTACATTCATTTCAAATTCAAATGAGGTTGCACCTTTCTTTATCTTTGAATGCATGTGCGCTGACGTGGCTAGTTGGCTGGCTGGCTGCATGGAGAGATGCTCCTACATCAATCCTCCTCCAAACTGATTCATAATGGGTTGTAAGGGAATCATCACTGAGGAAGCCGCTTGCAAAGAGAAAGCGACATGACAAGGGTTACTCATGTGAGGATATATGTTTCCCCTATATGAAGGAACTTCGTGAAGGGGGTTTGCCATACTATAAAATTGACTCCCCCCAGATGAAACACCATAGGACAGATGGAGGTCTTCCATGGGAAAATAATTCGTAGGAACCGGCATAGCGGAAGAAGGATAGATGGACGAAATGTAATAATTAGAATGATCGTCCGTTTGAGCACTTGCTCCTGCAAAAGTGAAGCTAGGATTGGATCCATGGGAAGGAATATTCCAACTTCCTACCGTAAAAGTTGGTTGAGGGATATGACTCCAACCAAACGAAAAGGGAGAATAAGGAGGCATCATGCCCCCAGACCCAAAACTAGGATTCACATAAGAAGATGAGATAGAGGTTGACAAGTGCGAAGACATGTCTGGCATACCAAGAGAAAAAATATTAGTGTCCAAAGGTATTGCCTGAGTATCATGATTCGGCGTACCACTCGGAAACACAAAGGATTCGTCCCCATGGAATGAGAAAATACCATCGCTTGGGTAACGCTAACTAAGGGAGTCATGGGGGCTCCACTAACCATAACAATGAAAACTCACAATGCAATACAAAATCCTAAGGCCAAATAATAATCAGAGAGCACACCAAAGTAAACAAAAAAGGCCAAATGCATACAAACATGATATAGTAGTTGAAAAGGGGCCTCCCTCACTAGAGCAAGTATGCCTTGCCCAATAGGGGCCTAAGACTCCCTTCAAAAGATCAGAGGTATCAGAATCAGTTATAAGGGCCCTCGTGGGATTAACAGTGCAGTAGGTCAGATCCCCCCGGAGAGGTAATCCTCCATAAAGGTTGTGTGTTGTCTGGCCCTTATCTGACTCAGGGTACCTACAGAATAACCCCTGCAAGTAACCTATGTGGCTACCTATGTCAAGCAACTAAAGCCACCATGATATAACCAATGTGCAGGCAAATAGTCAAAAGTCAGGTCCATCATATCGACACGATAAAAAATCTCGAAATATTGAAAGAATCGCCTCTCAGGGAGGTAAAGTTGCTAGCAAGACCCCCAAATATGAATAGATCCCCAGAAATATATCCAACGCTAAGAAGGTATTAGAGGGATATCTCTGTAACCAACTTTGTGTGACCCCGTGCTTAACTCTGGTGTGAGTGGAGCCTCATGATGTCACTAATTACACAATGGATTTCACCACTCCCTGGTCAGACACATATGTTGAGTTTAATAGCCTTGGAGAAGTTTACTCAAAAAATCCTATTCCAATGCCCTATATCCTATGCTTGTTTGTTTACTATGAAAAATGAAATTGTTTCTAATCAATTTTAATTAATCAATGTTACTTTTAATGGCTTTGATTACTCAAAAGATGTGGTCGTGAAATTGATGACGTTATGACTCAGCTTATTAAAGAAATGGATATAAACATAAAGCTAAGTCCTAATCTTCAATTCTCAAAAGATGATAAGCTTTTCAAAATGCAACTTTCAATTCAACTCTGCAATTTCAAATAAGATGAAATATTTCATATGTATCAAGATCAATACTAAACAACCAAAAGAGCAAATGTCAAAATGAAAAATGTATATTTTTGTATTTTCAATATAAAGAATGAAAATGCAAGGACTAAATAACAGCTTGATGTATAGACCCTACTACAAGCACAAAGAGACAAGTCAATCAGGATACCAAGAAGAAAACACTCAGACCAAGATGCAATGAAAACCAATGAAAAAGATGATGAGAAAGAAAAACTACATGAAAAATCAACCATAAAAAGGTTTCCTATCACTCTGCAAGCACTCAACAGTTAGGACAGAGACCGAAGAAGACTCAACAACCATCAAAACTCACCCAACAAACACCAAACTCAGCAAGTAAGAAAAAAAGGTTGATGTATGCGACTTTTTAAGGAAAACTCGCGTATGTATGCGCCCTATAGAAAGACATCTCGCGTATGTACGTGTTTGTCAAGGTAAAAACCTTGTATATGTATTAAAACACTGCCAGGGTAAGGATAATGCTAAGAAACTCATATATAAAGTAAACATAGGTTGTCAATCAATCAGGTGACAAGGAAACTCAGGCTAGTAGAGAGCAATCGAAGGAGAAAAACACTCCAAACCCCAAAATATAAGATTCAATCCCCAGTATGGTCGCCAATTCTATTACGAGGAAAATTACCCTGTGGCATGGGGTAAACCACAACAGACAGAATGACTGCAGAAATCAACTCTAATCCCAAGTATGCTATATAAATGAAAATGCTAACAAGAAAACATAAAGAGCCTACGTCGTTTGGACGTTCGATGAAGACCACCATTGAGCACTCGACTCAAAGATTTATACCTGCAACTTGTCCTCAACAACCAAGATACGCAAGCATATCATGATAATATATAATGTTAGCACATACAATAACATAATCCATTAACATTCATAACAAATACGCCCATGGAGTAATAATTCAAATATTTTCAAGACATCAATTGGACGAGAAAAGAGTATTTCTATTAAAAAGTGATCAACATAAGTGTATAAGTGACAAACTTATGTGTCGGCACATCTCAGAATTGAGAAACTAAGTCCCTTCCAGCTGGGCCTCCACAACTTCAATCCTCCACCAAAGGCAAGCTCATATAAGAGAGAGAATGAGGTTCTCCATCAAAGAGAGAAGAGCTTTGGGGCTGAACAATGTGTTCATACTTTAAAGGATAAAGGGATGCAAACTCAATGTGAAGTGAAAATTTCTCCAGAGTATCTTTGCTCTCAAAAGTTGAATTCTCTCCTTCTCCACGGTTTGGATATGGCCCAATTTATGGCCTTCAAATGGAACAGAAGGGTCAAGTCAGAATGTTTCCAGTATATGGAAGGTCAAGGATCATGGATCTCATGACATGACATGGAGACCCGATACAATTTTTAATTTTGAGCACCAAACTCGATGTACGTGGTTTGTAGTGGTGCAACGTGCATATACGCACGATGTATAACTGGTAGTGTGTGTATATGTGGAAAAATATGATTTTTTGGCTCTGGGAAGTGAAAAGGGGGCTTCAAGTCTCCATAGGGAAATGGAAAATGCCTTCTGAGCAAGTTGCATGGGGTGAGACAAATCTTTCTATAATAAGGAGGTGCTAGGGTTATGTCTCTTCACTTAGTTGGGCCAACTTCTTCCAAGAGTGGTTAAAACCACTTTATAAACCCTAGGGGCCGACTTTACAAATACCACCATGTAAATATGGTTTGACCAATCCACAAAAGGGGAATTGGTCTTATACAAGACCCGGCATGATCAATCCACAAAAGGGGATTTGGTCTTATACAAGACCCGACATGATCAATCCACTAAAGGGATTTGATATATAAGATAATAACTCAATTGTAATTAGAATATACTTCGGAGTTACAATATTTCAACAAACAAGAGATCATAAGATCCCATTTTAACATAAATATCCCTCTTGTGAGAAGACTTGATCTGAAATTTTCTCTACACTTGGTTATATTTGTCTCTTGTACACTTGTTTATGGCTATATCTTGTGAATGGTTGATGGAGGAGTGAGGCGCTAGCCTTGGATGAATTCTTTCTAGATTTTATGGTGGATTGTCTTAGTATCTTTCCTAATTTTGGTATGGTCTTCTACTCTTATGCTATCATTTTTTTCAAGTCAAGGATTTTTTGTGCTAGGAGATAAGTGGTAAGTAAGAGTATTTACACCCCCACTCTAGTCTCCATCATTTATTGCTTAAATTTCATTGATGTTGCAAGGGTTTTTTCAAGGAAGTAAGAGGATTTACACCTCTCATTCTCAAACCCTAAATAGAGATACTTGCCTTAGAAATTTGGAGGATTTACACCCCCAAGGAAGTAGCATCTCTATTTTGTTTATTTGAATCCATTAACCCAATAGTAAAGGCACTAATCATCTATTTTTTTCATTGGAGATATCAAATCACTGCCTTGGGAAACATGATTTTTTGTCTTCTGAAAGATCTCTTGCTTGGAATTGGTTTGCTACATTGAGAGAAGTATTAACCTACTAGGGCGCCCGCTCTCTCCCACTACTTTAGTTATTTTTACAAACTTTAACCTACATCCATTAAGACTGCATAACCCTAGCTACTAATTCACTCTTAACTCCTAAACTAACCCTATACTAACTTCTAAATTTTGCACACTAACTCTACTAAATATGGCACATATTTTGGGATATTTGTTGGCATATTTTGATGGTGCAATTTTCTGATAAAATTAAATGAATGCTACAGCCATAAGGCTACAATTTTCTGCGGAAAATACATGTTACAACAGTTTGCTTTGTTCAGCCTCAAAGTGTCATTTTTTCAGTCATAATTGATTTCGATACTCATTGATAATATTGTTGATTGATCTTAAGCTTTACATGTTGATTTGAATGTATTACTTGCTGATATAAACTATCATCTACTACTACAAATTAGAGACAGAAATCTTAACTTGTTGATCCATGTTAACATATATCATTGCAAGTTGGATTTTCTCGTGTCTCGGGGAGGTACAATCATTCAGAGAAGTATTATACCTTTGAGGCAAGAATCACTTGGATCACAAGGCATCTCTTCCCATATTTCATTCCATTTATATTTGACCTCTAGGGGCTCCATTTCCATCTCTATCCATCCCCATCTCATTTCCCCTAGGGTCATGGGGATCGCCTCCCTAGAGTGACCTAGTCACCCTTGAAGTGTGGGACCTACATCGAGGTGACATTGGGTGTAGGATTCCCAAGTTGTAGCACTTGATTTTTTGGTTGGGTCGGGATTTTCCCAACCTACAACTTGTGCTATAACAAGACCCCCTTTTTGTTTTTGTCTTGACTATATCATTGGACACATATTATTCCTAAAGTGACTTTGTTTCCCAAATACTTTATATACCACTTTATTATTATTACATTTGTTTTAATATTGATAAAGTAGTTCATCATTTCTAACTACTTTCTCAATACTATAAAATAAAGAGAAGGAAAGCCTCAAAGGCAACTATAGAGAGGTGATATAAGATTGAGGTATGTTGAAAGGCTCTAGTTGATTTTAATTGCATTATTCATTCCACCTGATACATTCTAGAGGATCTAACAACATTAATAACATCAAGTATGCCCTCTAAGGATATTAACAATTGTATGGTTCAAAACTTTCTCTTTTGAGATTCACGTATATGATGTTCTCTACAATTTGTTGAATCATTTGTTGTTGGGTTTACTCGGCACTAATTGGTAAATAATTTACAAAAGCAATGTATTTGTTGAGTATGATTATTCAACTTCTTAAAGTCAAGAACGACTAGTTCCAAACCCACTTCTTTGACATTCTGTCTTGTTTTTGTATATCAAAAACAAGTTTTTAGTACTCCGATCCAGCCTTTGGCAAAGAGCTACTAGATTTTTCTTTTCTGAATGAATCTACTTGTGGAACATCTTATTAATGATGATTGTGATTTTGGTCATATTTTGGCTCGAATATTAATTTGTTTAGTTGCTTTTGCTTTCTCCATGATTTCTTATTTTCTAAAAATGTAAAAATATACACTTAAAACCGAAATACTTTTCTTTTTTTCTCTTTATTTGAGTTTTTTTATTAAATTTCAACAATCTTTTCAAGTCATTTCTTTTTAAAATAGAATTAAAAAATACAAAAAAATCGGATAATAACAAAAACCCTAAAAAAAATAATATACAAACAACATTTGAAGGATGGTATATGCAACTACATTTGATAAAAAAAACCTCCTTCATATCAACATCCCATGATGTAATACCCCTAGGCTGAACCCCAATTGGACATATGTTTTATAGGCTGGTGAGTGAGGATATTATAGGATGGAGTACCTATGTGGCTATTAGGCTAGAGAGCCTAGATTGGCTAAAAGGCTAGCGTGCCTATTATTATAATATGTAAACACTCATATTTTAATAAAGTACATCATTGTTTCTGACCTTCCACACAAAAGAGATGGGGGGCTAAACTCCACTAGGATGGGAAAGGGGGCTAAGAGTCTAAGAAGGGGTTAAGATTGAGGGATTAATCCCAAAGGAATATTATATTATTATTCCTAAAGTCTAAAGTATGGATATAACTTTATGTTATCCTAAGTTCCTGGGGG
>ML804793.1:174846-198152 GCA_009831015.1 Picea engelmannii
CACTTGTTTATGGCTATATCTTGTGAATGGTTGATGGAGGAGTGAGGCGCTAGCCTTGGATGAATTCTTTCTAGATTTTATGGTGGATTGTCTTAGTATCTTTCCTAATTTTGGTATGGTCTTCTACTCTTATGCTATCATTTTTTTCAAGTCAAGGATTTTTTGTGCTAGGAGATAAGTGGTAAGTAAGAGTATTTACACCCCCACTCTAGTCTCCATCATTTATTGCTTAAATTTCATTGATGTTGCAAGGGTTTTTTCAAGGAAGTAAGAGGATTTACACCTCTCATTCTCAAACCCTAAATAGAGATACTTGCCTTAGAAATTTGGAGGATTTACACCCCCAAGGAAGTAGCATCTCTATTTTGTTTATTTGAATCCATTAACCCAATAGTAAAGGCACTAATCATCTATTTTTTTCATTGGAGATATCAAATCACTGCCTTGGGAAACATGATTTTTTGTCTTCTGAAAGATCTCTTGCTTGGAATTGGTTTGCTACATTGAGAGAAGTATTAACCTACTAGGGCGCCCGCTCTCTCCCACTACTTTAGTTATTTTTACAAACTTTAACCTACATCCATTAAGACTGCATAACCCTAGCTACTAATTCACTCTTAACTCCTAAACTAACCCTATACTAACTTCTAAATTTTGCACACTAACTCTACTAAATATGGCACATATTTTGGGATATTTGTTGGCATATTTTGATGGTGCAATTTTCTGATAAAATTAAATGAATGCTACAGCCATAAGGCTACAATTTTCTGCGGAAAATACATGTTACAACAGTTTGCTTTGTTCAGCCTCAAAGTGTCATTTTTTCAGTCATAATTGATTTCGATACTCATTGATAATATTGTTGATTGATCTTAAGCTTTACATGTTGATTTGAATGTATTACTTGCTGATATAAACTATCATCTACTACTACAAATTAGAGACAGAAATCTTAACTTGTTGATCCATGTTAACATATATCATTGCAAGTTGGATTTTCTCGTGTCTCGGGGAGGTACAATCATTCAGAGAAGTATTATACCTTTGAGGCAAGAATCACTTGGATCACAAGGCATCTCTTCCCATATTTCATTCCATTTATATTTGACCTCTAGGGGCTCCATTTCCATCTCTATCCATCCCCATCTCATTTCCCCTAGGGTCATGGGGATCGCCTCCCTAGAGTGACCTAGTCACCCTTGAAGTGTGGGACCTACATCGAGGTGACATTGGGTGTAGGATTCCCAAGTTGTAGCACTTGATTTTTTGGTTGGGTCGGGATTTTCCCAACCTACAACTTGTGCTATAACAAGACCCCCTTTTTGTTTTTGTCTTGACTATATCATTGGACACATATTATTCCTAAAGTGACTTTGTTTCCCAAATACTTTATATACCACTTTATTATTATTACATTTGTTTTAATATTGATAAAGTAGTTCATCATTTCTAACTACTTTCTCAATACTATAAAATAAAGAGAAGGAAAGCCTCAAAGGCAACTATAGAGAGGTGATATAAGATTGAGGTATGTTGAAAGGCTCTAGTTGATTTTAATTGCATTATTCATTCCACCTGATACATTCTAGAGGATCTAACAACATTAATAACATCAAGTATGCCCTCTAAGGATATTAACAATTGTATGGTTCAAAACTTTCTCTTTTGAGATTCACGTATATGATGTTCTCTACAATTTGTTGAATCATTTGTTGTTGGGTTTACTCGGCACTAATTGGTAAATAATTTACAAAAGCAATGTATTTGTTGAGTATGATTATTCAACTTCTTAAAGTCAAGAACGACTAGTTCCAAACCCACTTCTTTGACATTCTGTCTTGTTTTTGTATATCAAAAACAAGTTTTTAGTACTCCGATCCAGCCTTTGGCAAAGAGCTACTAGATTTTTCTTTTCTGAATGAATCTACTTGTGGAACATCTTATTAATGATGATTGTGATTTTGGTCATATTTTGGCTCGAATATTAATTTGTTTAGTTGCTTTTGCTTTCTCCATGATTTCTTATTTTCTAAAAATGTAAAAATATACACTTAAAACCGAAATACTTTTCTTTTTTTCTCTTTATTTGAGTTTTTTTATTAAATTTCAACAATCTTTTCAAGTCATTTCTTTTTAAAATAGAATTAAAAAATACAAAAAAATCGGATAATAACAAAAACCCTAAAAAAAATAATATACAAACAACATTTGAAGGATGGTATATGCAACTACATTTGATAAAAAAAACCTCCTTCATATCAACATCCCATGATGTAATACCCCTAGGCTGAACCCCAATTGGACATATGTTTTATAGGCTGGTGAGTGAGGATATTATAGGATGGAGTACCTATGTGGCTATTAGGCTAGAGAGCCTAGATTGGCTAAAAGGCTAGCGTGCCTATTATTATAATATGTAAACACTCATATTTTAATAAAGTACATCATTGTTTCTGACCTTCCACACAAAAGAGATGGGGGGCTAAACTCCACTAGGATGGGAAAGGGGGCTAAGAGTCTAAGAAGGGGTTAAGATTGAGGGATTAATCCCAAAGGAATATTATATTATTATTCCTAAAGTCTAAAGTATGGATATAACTTTATGTTATCCTAAGTTCCTGGGGGGAGGGAACAAATTACATGTGGGAAAAGGGAGTCCCTTGGGTGCCATGTGTCTTAAAGGACACATACATAAATATATTTGGGGATATAGTGTAATTCCCCATCTTCTGGCTATTATTCATTCATGATTCTTACCATTTTTCAACCATCCATGCTACCATCTGTATTGGTACCTGATTCTATTGTAGTTGGAAGAGTCGGGTTGTCAGGCCCATGGTCGAAGAAGCGGGTTGTCAGGCCAGTAGACATTTCTCTCCAGGTTAGAGATTTTTTGTGGGGAGGAAGAAGGTTTTTAGGTCCATGAGAATTCACTTGAAGTGAGAGAACTATTGGGAATTAATTCCCAAGGTACCAAGCGGCAGCTACAGGGCTCTAAGACTCCTTGTCCGACCTGTTATTAAAGCCTCAGAAGGGAAGTGGGGCAGTCGATGGATTTTTGAACAGAGAAGGGGCACACTTCCTAGGGTGGGACAGGTATGCAGGGGATGAGGGACTATAGGTTGGTTGCTAGAGGCCAAGTTGTGGTTACAAGTCTTTGAGACTTCCTGTCTGGCTTGTTGTTGAAGCCCCAGAAGGGAAGTGGGATAGTCGAGGGACTGTTGAGTAAATAATGGCACACTTCCTCGAGTGGGACAGGCATGTGGGGAATGAGAGACTATAAGCTATTTTCTAAGGTAGGCACTTGAGTCTGATAATTGTTGTTGAATATCATACCTTAGATTGGCTTAGAACTTCCTCTTCCCGGGTAGAGTTTAGCTCCAACTCAGGGGTGACCCACTGTTGAGATTATGAGAAATGTGGTCTATGGTTGGGAGGAACATGGAAGGTCGACACATAGTTGGTGTTTAATTCACTAAAGATAAGTGTCTTTATATGTTTGTGTAAATGCTATGTTATGGAATTTATATTGTTTGTATGTATAAATTATTATTGTTGTATGTCGTTATTATTCCACTTAACTTTGTTCATATGCAGAACATTGTAGTATATTTAATGGTATCAGAGTGGTAAGAGAGAGATTTTTGTGTAGCATGGCCCAACCTGGGTGGTTGGGTACATCACAAAGTGGTATCAAAGAAATTTTATTGAGTTGTTGGTAATGGGTACGTTACATAGTGGTATCAGAGCCCCAGTTTTCAACACTGGGCCTGGATGGGCCAATTAGTGGAACGTGGAAGTGAAATTTACAGACTATGTCGGAAAAATGGTTGATGGAATGCCAGAAAAAGGATCTCTGAAATTCATTTGTTGAAATTACAGTAGTAAACTTGAGAGAAATTCCATGGGTAATGTGAAGAATTGAGCCTCTTTGGAAAAATTCGATCATAAGCAAGTCGAAACAAATTGGGTATCTTTCCATATGATGACATCGACATGACATGAAGGCCACGTGTCAGCTAACATGGTAAAATAAAGACATTTTTTGCCATTGTTAGTCCCTAAAGTTTCACTTGACTTCTAAAGGGAAAGCTAGGGCATCATCAAGTTATTGCAATGGTTTTAATTGGTTTTTTAGGATATGTTTGAAGGATCAGTAAGACTGAATGAGAAAGGAAAAGGGTGACAAGCTAACTACAGATCAGTGATATACCATTGGGCATGGAGTCAAGTAAACACCCTATTGATCGAAGGCAATCAAATTTCATATCAGATAAAAAAGATTATAGGATGATAGATAGAAGAATAGGGAATATAACAAAAAGTAGAATACCCATCAAACAAAGATTCTCTCTGTAAAATGGATTGGAAGGGTACTTGAAACAAAACACACAAATAATAGGTTGTCACAACAAAATATTTACCGCTCGAGAATCTATTATCCATGGGAAACCATTGATTCTCAATGTCTGCAATTCATTCAAACAAGATGAAAATGCAAAGTGTAAAACAAAGAAAAAACACAAATTGATAAAACAATTATCATGAATCTCCAATGTCAGAAGCAATTACATAATAAAATTCCCTTGGGATTACAAAGACTCGTACATATTTTTTACCTCCTAAATGCCTTTCTCTCTCTAGACTTCAGCTAGACTCTCCTCAATTTCCTTCTCGGGCCTCAGCCCCCGGGCCTCCTTGTGATCGCAAAATCATACAATATATATATATATATATATATATATATATATATATATATATACATAAACAAATTGTAACAAACTTCTAGGAACTAATCCTATTTGAAAAAGATAAAATCGTTTATTTGTTGCAGATAATCTGGAACATTTGATTATTTAAGATGCTAGATCGTTCCTTCTTTTGAACCTGAAGATGCTTTGTCACCTAATAAAGTTATCTTGAAATCTGGAGTTGAATCTTGATGTGATACCCTGTTACCAGGTGTTTCTGGAAATGTTGGATTTGATTCTTGACTGCCAATTTTCACCCTTGAAATACTCTATCTCATATATTGCAAGTGATCTTCAAATTTGGATTTTGAGGATATACTACCATTCTTCCTTTACACGAATTGTTGAATTTGTTTCCTTAAAATTTGGGTAAGATTTGGAAAACAAATTTACCCTAATACATGGACACCTAGAAGAGATACATATGCAATAAAAAGAGGTATTGAAACCAAAGTCGATATTCCTTTACAAGAATAGGAAAATTGTTTTGACAGCTAAGACATAAGACGAAATCTTGCTTCAAAATAGATTTTCTTTTTTATTCAGATTGTTCCTTGCTTATATTCTACCAATGCAAATCTATCTACCTCGAATTCTTTAACCACCTGGTGTCCTCAAAAAATTTGATGGAAGCATCATAATTCACTGGAATATGTTAAGGCTGATGTTGAATCTTTATAAAATACTTAATACCTAAACATCCCCCCCCCCCTTTTTTTATGTAAACCGGTATGGATGCAAAATATAAAAATACATGAAGTCGTGGGCCTATGTATTTGACTTTGAACTTTAGTTGAGATTTGACCTCGACACCTGGGCATAATGTGTCTACTTGTCAGTGATCCATGACTCATGTTTATGATGTGCATGAATCATCTTCGATGGGGGGGCGTTTTAACATTTTGATAATGGGATATCACTCATGATATTGAAATTTGATGATGCAGATTTTTTGTGTTCCTGGTGATTCTCATATCCTCAATGAAATATTCATATAATCTACTCGACTTGTAATGTGGCAGTCTAAGGGTCGTTGGTTCTTCTCATGGAATTTGATGAGTGCTCTCTCCTTTAGTGCTCGGTGTGATCATTTCCTTCATACTTGTATTTGGAATTTCAGTGCTTCCCATCAATACCTATGTGTATCTGGATTAGAACCCTTAGAACCCTTTGACATCTGGGCATAATCTAAGAGAACGAAACCAACATAATCACTTTAAGAGCTAGTTTCCTTTACACTCAATATATATGTGTAATATGACACTTATGTTTTGTTTGCATGATATCTGGTCATGTTTTCCTTGGAGAGCTTGGATGCTATGATGATGTGGATACCATGAACATCATCCCAATTATCGTTGCTCCTATCACTATGTGATAAAAACAAAAGACCTTTAACTTGAAATCATGATCTTCTACTATAGAAACCTGCAAACACAAATGTCTCCTACGAACAGGGCCAATTAGAATGCCTTTGATTGAATTATCTCAGCGAACAATTGGGATCTATTTCATTTAAGAATGATGAGTCAACAGTTTTCAATGATGATAAACTCCCAACGCGTAAATAGGATATGATCATAAAATTTATGAAACCTCCCTTCACACTAGGTGAAATGATTGTGTTGCATAATGAAGGTGGCACATTAAATTGTTGAGCATTGTTAGTGTCAGAAGTCACTCCTGGATTGCAGCAGGAGAAGAGCCCGACGCCCATCAGTTTATGTCACGATTTGTTTATAAAAAGGGGTGATTGAATGGAAGTTAACTCAAAACAATGTTGTTCTAACTCCGAAACTAGGCCAGGCATGCATGGGCAAGTGAGGTATTAGATAAATTTCAGATAGTGAGTTGTAGTAAGGGTGAGTAGGGGGAAGACTTATATAAGAGAACTACAAAGGTTTGTCGTAAACATCAGGTTTCTAACAAACTGTAGGAGAAAACATCTAAACGCAAGATCTTCTTACATTCAAACGCGGAAAACCGGAGAATACAACAATGCAACAATAAATACTTTATCATAACATAATTTCAATAATTCATGTGAATCATTCAATCATGAACTCCCTCAGTATGAGATGAAAACTAGATGGGGTGAGAAAATTGTCTGTTATTAAACAAGAAATCTTACATACATATGCATAACCAGAGAACTAGAGTGTCTGTTAAAACTTTACAATCGGGAGCTTCGTTCTACCATTAATCCTTCGAAAAATATCAAAACTAAGTATATATACTCCTAAACATTTGCCCATAAGAGGCCTCCTAGACTTTCGGGATGAGGTGTCTCTTCAATCAAATCTGGCCTGCACTCCTCTGTCATACGACACCTTAATTCTGCATGGCTCATGCCAGGGGGTAGATGAGCCCTTAAATGTTGAATTAGCATGCGCAGACTTCCCTAGGGAGTCGAGGACTCGGCATGGCTTCTATGGGAAAAAAACAGTACAGAGGACCACCTCGGGCGGACTTCCTGTCAAGACCTCCATACCTTGCAATTAATGGGTGAGGCGAGGTTTCAACCACCCCCTCTCTTCTTCATTCGTTCCAAGAAGGTATTAGTATTGAGATCAAGTCGAACCGGCATCTGGAGAACATAGTGCTCCCCTTCTGAAACTCAACTCGGCACTTTTGGCCCCCTTTGTACAGCCTTTTCTACTCCCTCAAGTGACCACAGGCCATGACCCTATGCTTATCCTCAAAGGATCTTTCGGTGCTTCGGGGTTTGGGGCTTTGAGACATGAATCTCTTACCCTTAGAACTCTTGAATGCCAACATGTTGATGTGATCACGCACCATGCGTCCTTTTGGATAGACGGCTAAGATTACGTCTTCGACGTTGACACTATGAAAATCTCGAAGGGCCCCACCCATGGCTCATATCATGCACCGCATGTCCTCCTAATCAATGGTCCTAATACTTTCAGGATTTCTTGCATTGGGAATTCACGATGCGCTTCTTCCTTGAAATCCCGATCAACTAAACTGCGAAAGCACAGATGTGTGTTGTGTGTCCTTCAGGTGAACGGCCGAGATCGCATTTGTTATTTAAAAGGGGGGTGCCTTCATTCCCAGGCTCGCTTGATGTGACCTGGCACTAGGACCGTGGGCTCAACTCCAAAGGTGCCTTCGGAATTTCGTCGATCGACAATTTCAGCTACAGTGAATGGGAGGTCCCTTGTCTCCCAAAACGTCGATCCCTGAAATGTCGAGTGGCTGCCACCTGTCCTGACTGGATCGGATGACCCAGATTTGTAATATAGGCACTATCCATTGTGATAATCCTGGCGCAACTCTGTTAACTGGGATTCCCCACCGACCGTCGATCTTCTTTGCCAATTGATCCTTTCCGTTGAAATCAGACAGCTCACTCACCTGCTTGCATTTTCCTTCCGAAATGGTTTTTTGTGCATTGCTTATAGCGCTCATGGCTGTGACCTTGGACTAGAACGCATTTGATGGGTTTTCAAACCCCATTTCTTTTCATTTTACGTCAAGGGTTTGAAATCGGGGAAAATCACCCTGCTTGCGAGAATTGGTGCTAACATTAGGCTCCATGGGGGATAGAGTCATCCCTGTGATGCTCTAAGAACTGATTTTGCAGTTTTAGTGCCTTGTTGTTGGGCTATGGAGTCAAGCTCAAACCTCCTGCTGAGAAATATATGCCGAAAAGTAAAAAACCAAACAAACTAAACATAGATGCTCCAAGGAGCTTATTTATGTACATTCCTAAGCTAATAAAATCCTTTACATGGGGCTAGGTGAAAGCAAACTTCCACCATAGCCATCCAAGCAGCTTCTTGAATAGAATCTCCTTCCTTCTGCCGATGGTCACCAGCAGATGGTGTAACCATGACAGTAGAATGGCTACACTCTTCAACTTCTCCTCACAGGCTGAAGTTGATATGAAATAGGGCAGCTCCAAGGCATAAAGGACATGCCACTCCATGTATTTGCTAATAGGGTCATAGAATGAGTGGCAAATTTTGAAAAATGGGTGGCAGGCAGCCTCCTCTGCTACAGAGTTGCTCACATGTGGCTGAATATCTCTGATAAGCATAGGTGAGTGGATGACTAATGTAGGCTCGTTGTTCTTAGGTGGTCGTTGCTCGTTGACTGGCTCTTAAATGAAATATGTGCTCAGCTGCTCTTCTGTTTCCTTTTCCTCTTCTTCTTGGCTTCCCCCCGTATCAGATTCGTATTCATCATAAATGGGAACCAAGGGATGGCTCTGCTCACTGTCATGTTGGTCAGTGTCTTTATAGTGATCAAATGTAGGATAAGCTTGTTGCTCATAATCACTATAACATTCACCAAAAAAGGGCTGACCCATATCCCTTGATCTTCTTCCAGACTGGTGGTCCCATCAAAAATATTCGTTTCAGGGACAGTGGGACCTGCTGCTTCTGGTTGCTCATACATAATATTTTTCTCTTTAATCCCAGGTAAAAATATATCATGAGAAACCCCCTGGAGGAAAAGAGAAAAATCCTCTTCCACGACTAACCCCTCTTTAAAAATGAGAAGGTCTTTGTCATCATAAGCAGGGCTGCTAGTAACATCTGTTTCAACCCGATACCCAGGTGAGCCATTTACTATAGACCACATATGCTCTATAAGCTCATAATTTTCACAAGAGGCATGTTGATCTTTATGAAAATCTAAAAGAACAGGTGCATCTGAAATAATGGCAGATGCTTCCATCCTAGGGCTAACACAATTAATATCATTCAACACCTCTATTTTGTCATGGAAAATGCCTTCCTCCACAGTAAAAGCTTTATCATGGACATGGTCTTCAGGGCCAGCAGAGGCTTCATGAAGCAAAGAAAACTCCTCACAACAGTTTTCATACAAATAATCAGCTGGATAGTAATCTTTACAAAATGAATTGAAAGTTGTATGAAAATATGTCAAAGAATGGATACTTGCAGTGAGAAGAGATCGACACCAATCAAGAGCAGCTCCCTTTAATGAATACCTGAAGAGCTTAATCTAGACATCTTCATGCATGATATTAAGTCGATGAATAACCTCATGAAAGTCTAGTAAATTCTCAGCTGGTACCTCCGAACTCTTTGCGTGAAATTCAGAGGGGAAATTTTCCCATATGTCTCTATCAGGAAGTGCATTAGGAAAACCAACTATCTGGGAAAAGTCACAGAAAGAAAACCTTTGAGCTAAGATTTTCTCCATATCGAACCAGTGGAGTCATTGATTGATCCTTGAATCATGGAGTCGCCAGATGAAATATTTACAGCTTTGACTGTGCCTGGTCCTTGTTCACCATCAAAGGTTGGATCTTAACATTGTCGTTACCCCAGGAATGTTCTCAAGCTGAGAAAGCAGATGCTGAGACCTTCTCAAGAAAGCTCCTCTGGGTTAGCTTTTAGGCATGCTAAAGTAGCCACAACTGAAACAGTCGCCAGGTGCACAGTAGCAATCTTTAAGGGCTTTGATGCCTGATGCACCTTCAGAATCAGACGCTCAATGTCGTTCAATCATGGGGAAAATTTTCAACTTCGTCCTCGGCAATAGCACCAGAAATGTTAGCGTCAGAAGTCACTCCTGGATTGTAGCAGGAGCAGAGCCCGACACCCATCAGTTTATGTCACGATTTGTTTATAAAAAGGGGTGATCGAATGGAAGTTAACTCAAAACAATGTTGTTCTAACTCCTAAATTAGGCCAGGCATGCATGGGCAAGTGAGGTATTAAATAAACTTCAGACAGTGAGTTGTAGTAAGGGTGAGTAGGGGGGAGACTTGTATAACAGAACTGCAAAGGTCTGTCGTAAACATCAGGTTTCTAATAGACTGTAGGAGAAAACATCTAAACAGAAGATATTCTTACATTTAAATGTAGAAAACCAGAGAATACAACAATGCAACAATAAATCCTTTATCGTAACATAATTGCAATAATTCATGTGAATCAGTCAATCATGAACTCCCTCAGTATGAGATGAAAACTAGACGGGGTGAGAAAATTGTTTGTTATTAAACAAGAAATCTTACATACATATGCATAACCAGAGAACTAGAGTGTCTATTAAAACTTTACAATCGGGAGCTTCGCTCTACCATCGATCCTTCGAAAAATATCAAAACTAAGTATATATACTCCTAAACATTTTCCCATCAGAGGCATCCTAGACTTTCGGGATGAGGCATCTCTTCAATCAAATATGGCCCGCACTCCTCTGTCATATGCCACCTTAATTCTGCATGGCTTGCGCCAGGGGGTAGTTGAGCCCTTTAATGCTAAATTAGCGTGCACAGACTTCCCTAGGGAGTCAAGGACTTGGCATGGCTTCTATGGGAAAAAACTAGTATAGAGGACCACCTCGGGCGGACTTCCTGCCGGGACCTCCATACCTTGCAATTAATGGGTGAGGTGAGGTTTCAACCACCCCATCTCTTCTTCATTCGTTCCAAGCAGGTATCAGGATTGAGATCAAGTCGAACCGGCATCTGTAGAACATGGTGCTCCCCTTCTGAAACTCAACTCGGCACTTTTGGCCCCCTTTGTGCAGCCTTTTCTATTCCCTCAAGTGACCACGGTCTGTGACCCTACGCTTATCCTCAAAGGATCTTTCGGCGCTTCGGGGTTCGGGGCTTTGAGATATGAAGCCCTTACCCTTAGAACTCTTGAATGCCGACATGTCTATGTGATCACGCACCACACGTCCTTTTGGATGGACGGCTAAGATTACGTCTTCGGTGTTGACACTATGAAAATCACGAAGGGCCCCACCCATGTCTCATATCATGCGCCGCATGTCCTCCTGATCAATGGTCCTAATCCTTTCGGGATTTCTTTCACTGGGAGTTCACGATGCGCTTCTTCCTTGAAATCTCGATTGACTAAACTATGAAAGCACGGATGTGCGCCGCGTGTCCTTCAGGTGAACGGCCGAGATAGCATTTGTTATTTAAAAGGGGGATGTCTTCATTCCCAGGCTCGCTTGACGTGACCTGGCGCTAGGACCATGGGCTCAGCTCCACAGGTGCCTTCAGCATTTCGTCAATTGGCAATTTCAGCTGCAGTGAATGGGAGGTCCCTTGTCTCCCGAAACGTCGATCCCCGAAATGTCGACTGGCTGCCACCTGTCCCAACTGGATTGGATGACCCAGATTTGTAATATAGGCGTTATCCATTGTGCTAATCCCGGTGCAACTTTGTTAACTGGGATTCCCCACCGACCATCGATCTGCTTTGCCAATTGATCCTTGTCGTTGAAATCAGACTGCTCGCTCGCCTGCTTGCATTTTCCTTCCGAAATGGATTTTTGTGCATTGCTTATTGCGCTCATGGTTGTGACCTTGGACTAGAACGCATTTGATGGGTTTTAAAACCCCATTTCTTTCCATTTTACGTCAAGGGTTTGAAATCAGGTAAAATCACCCCGCTTGCAAGAATTGGTGCTAACAAGCATTCATAATATCTATTATTTACCTCCTGTGTTTTGGAGTTTATTTGAGAAGGTTTATATTCACAGGAGTATAAGATTTCAATTGACGCATTGTGCAAGGTCTTTTGGTTCTTTGTGGACTCCCTTCACTTTCTCGACGCTTTGTGTGGGCATTGTCGATGCTTAGTCAAGGTCTTCAGTGCTACTTCATAACCTCGAGAAAATTTTCCTTTGCAAAAGAACTGGATACGTTGCAAAAATGTTTTACTTTTTTCCAGCATTTCTACCATAATTGTTTGTCAGTGAAATTTTAAGTAATAACATCTAGCTCCTTCTAGGGGATGATTCTCTCCCTGTGAGGCATCAAGAACTCACAGACAACCATGCCTTAGTCCATTACTATAACTCATCCCTACAACTTCTCAATGTGTTATGATAACAACTCTACTCAATTGAATACAACCCATAATTGCAAACCAAAGTGAAACTGAAACATGTCTACTAATGCCACTATTGGGCTTATGGAGTCTTATACCATTGTCAAATATTTGCAACTTATTCATATCCTAAACACACGCTATTGGAAATAAACTAATGCAAACTAGTTCTTGAATACAAGCTTCTTTCACACACTACCCTACTCTTAATCAGTAAAAAATCAATTGATCATGTGTAATCATACTTCCAATGAAACCATGATAGCATCCAACTAACTATAAGATATTTTTGTATGTAGATGAAGGTAAAAGAAGAATATAACATTTGTAGTAGAAATTTGATTTGCGGCATATACTTACGACCACAATTCACTTTGATTCCAAATGTTGCAAGGCTGAAAGCTTCTAAAAACCATAACTCCATGTAAATGGCCACTGGGTCATGAAAATGCAGCTGATGTAAAAAAACAAACTGTCCATTTGCAGTTCTTGCACTGTTAGTGAGACCATGATTTCCTTGTTCTTCTTTACTATATCCCTGTGACTCAGATCTATAAATATCTTCTTCTAATGCATACATTTTCTCTTTGACATCAGAATACTCAAAAGAAACATCTTGATCTTCATGAACATTTAAAATATTAGATATATCTGATACAATGTCAAATGTATCTATGATATTACTATCATAATGAATATCGTTCAAAATCTCTTGAACCTCATAGCAAGTACTTTCTTCTACAGTAGATTCTTTACAAATCAAAGAAAACTCATCACAACATCTTTCATAATGATGTTCAACAGAAAAATATTCTTTACAAAACAAATGAAAAGCAACATGAAAACATGTCAAAGAGATGACACTGGCAACTTGAAGAGATCGGCACCAGTCACGAACAATTCCCTCCAAAGAGTATCTGAAAATCTTGATCTGAACATCCTCATGCATGATCTGAAGTCGATGAATAAAATCATTGAAATCTAGCAAGTGTTCAGCTAGTACTTCCCAATATTCTCCTCTAAATCTAGGAAGGCAACCTTCCCATTCATCTCTACTAGGTACTGGATTTGGAAAACTAACTATCTTTGAAAAATCATAGAAAGCATACCTCTGAGCAAGGATCTTGTCCATTTCAAACCAATGTATTCGTCAATAGATCTTTGAACAATGGAGTTGCCATGGTGAAAAATAAGCAGTCTAAAAGTGTCTAGCTTCAGTTCACCGTCCAAAGCTACATATTTACTTTGTCGTTCTCCCAGGTAAGATATCTTTGTGTCTTTGTCCCCAACAACGACGCCAAAAAATGTTAGTCTCTAAAGTTGCACTTGACTGCTAAAGGGAAATCTAGGGCATCATCAAGTTATTGCAATGGTTTTAATTGGTTTTTTAGGATATGTTTGAAGGATCGGTAAGATTGAATGAGAACGGAAAAGGGTGACAAGCTAAATGCAGATTAGTGATATACCATTGGGCATGGAGTCAAGTAAATTCCCTATTGATTGAAGGAAATCAAATTGCATATCAGATAAAAAAAGATTATATGATGATAGATAGAAGAATAGGGAATATAACAAAAAGTAGAATACCCATCAAACAGAGTTCTCTCTGTAAAATGGATTGGAAGGGTACTTGAAACAAAGCACACAAATAATAGGTAGTCACAGAGAAATATTTATCATTCGAGAATCTATTATCCATGGGAAACCATTGATTCTCAATGTCTACAATTCATTCAAGGAAGATGAAAATTCAAAGTGTAAAACAAAGAAAAATCACAATCTGATAAAACAAGTATCATGATTGAATTATCTCAATGAACAACTGGGATAAATTTCACTTAAGAATGATGAGTCGACAATTTTCAATGATGATAAACTCCCAACATGCAAATAGGATATGATCATAAAATTTATGAAACCTCCCTGCACACTAGGTGAAATGATTGTGTTGTATAATGACGGTGGCACATTAAATTGTTGAGCATTCATAATATCTATTATTTACCTTCATATGTTTTGGAGTTTATTTGAGAAGGTTTATATTCACAGGAGTATAAGAGTCCAATTGACGCGTTGTGCAAGGTCTTTTGGTCCTTTGTGGGATCCCTTCACTTGCTCGATGCTTTATGTGGGCATTTTCGATGCTTAGGCTCGGTCTTCAATGTTTCTTCATAACCTCGAGCAAATTTTCCTTTGCAAAAGAATTGGATACGCCGCAGAAATGTTTTACTTTTTTGCATCACTTCTACCATAAATTTTTGTCAATGCAATTATCCACGATGGAAGGTACTTGTTCGACAAGATGAAAATTGGTAGGTGATGTGTAGCCATGTGGCAGACCAACTGTCAGTCCCACGAAACTGCGGTAATATCTTGGAAATTTGTCCAAGTGTCAGTCCCACGAAACTGCGGTAATATCTTGGAAATTTGTCTAAGTGTCAGTCCCACGAAACAGTAGTAAGAAGTGGCAAAATGGCTAAGTTTTGGGACTTCTCGGACGGACTTATGAAAAGAAGGATACAAGATTATGAGTCCATGAGTCCACAAAGATGGGAAAATGGCTATGTTTTGGGACTTCTCGGATAGACTTATGAAAAGAAGGATGCAATATTATGAGTCTGTGAGTCTCTGAAGATGAAAAAATGGCTAAGTGTTGGGACTTCTCGGATGGAGTTATTAAAGGGAGGTCACAAGATTATGATCCCATGAGTCCCTGAGTCACGTAGATGAAAAAATGATTAAGTGTTGATACTCATCGAATGGACTTAGGAAAGGAAGGTTACAATATTACAAGTCTGCGAGTCTACGAAGATGGAAAAATGGCTAAGTGTTTATGGTGGGTTCATGGAAGGATCTTGGACAGACAAGTCTAGATAACCACCCAGAAAATTGGTCTGGGCAATTAATTTCACAAGAAATCGGAAGAAATAATTCTGATGCATTATTGGAACAGATATGTACATAATTTTCATGAATCTGTTAAATTATTTAGTCTAACAAATCTTGTTTCTTGCACATTTTGCAGAGTTAATAGAATTTAAATCAAAATAGGATTAGCACAGAGATCAAAAAAATGGAAGATACTCAATGGACTTACATCCATGAAGAGTAAGTCAAGGGGTTGTATGTCAGTTTAAGTAATGAAGGTACAAATTAAAATGGACATGGAGAAGGCGAGGAGGAAAGAATGAACTTAGTAGAAACCATGAAAAGTATGCAAAAGGATGTCCAGATTTATAAAGTTGATAATGAGAGGCTTATGAAAGCCAAGGAGCAGCAAGAAGGCTTCAACATCAAGTTAATGCAGAGCTTGGACATAATAGAGAAAATGATGGATAAGGAGATTGAGTCAAGAAAATTAGGGAGTCATAGATCTCATGATGAGAGGAGAAGAACAAGAAGTGTTGGCAGGCATCACCATCAATCCCCAAGGCATTAAACTAGGAGAGCACATAGTAGTTCAAGTCCATCCCCTGTCAGGAATCATAAGAGGAGACATGGAATAGATGAGCTACAGGGAGAGATGAATAAGATCAAGCCTCCTACATTTGATGGTGAACACAAGAAGGATGAGGATGCAGAGACCTGTCTATTGGGCATGAGGAAGTACTTTGAATTATAAAACTACTACTCACAAGCAGAAGGAAGAATTTCCATTTATCAAATCAAAGGAAAAGCGTCAATGTGGTGGGACCATTTTGTCCAGGTGCAACACATTGATGAGAAGAAGATTACTTGGAAGGAATTAAAGAGGTATTTTCAAAAGAAATCCTTGACCAAAATATATTATGATAAGAAAATGAAGGATTTCTTTGAACTCAAGCTTGGGAGTATGACCAAAGATGAGTATGAGAGAAGGTTTTTAGAAGGATGAACAAGTTAAGATTCAAAGGTACCTGAGTGGGATGCCATCTTTTATCAGTGATAAGATACAGTATGATGATCCCAAGACACTAGAGGAAACTATAAGAATGGCTAAATGTATTTATAATCAGCATAGAGGAAGACCAACTTTCCAAAGGGCATGGGAAGACAAAAAGAAAAGTAATATGGACCAGAGGAAGAAGGGGATCAAGCCACCATTCTTCATAAATAATTCTCAGGGACAACCAGCCTCTAAAGAACCCAGAATGATAGAGGCAATAGGAAAAATACCAAGACAACCTCCTATTTGATGTTGGGGTTGTGGAGGAGATCATGTGTTGAGATATTTCCCTCACAGAGGTGAAAAAGTGAAGACTTCTTACAATGTACTAAAAGTTGAAACAGTGGAGGAAATGGGCAAAAATGTACCAAGGATCTATGCAGCTATGGATAACAAGCAAGATAAGTTTCAGTCACGTATGATTGAAGTGGACGGTAAGATCAACAACCATCCCATTGATATTTTAATTGATTCAGGAGTTAGTCATAGTTATCTAGATCCTAATATGGTCGAAATATTTCAATTGCAAAGAAGCAAGCTTGGAAAACCTTGGTTAGTACAACTAGCTACAAGAACTAAAAGAAAAATTAATGAGATGGTTAAGGCAAGTCCAATAGACATGAATGGATTAAGCACAAGAATAGATTTGAATATCATGCCTTTGGGCTCATATGATTGCCTCATAGGTATGGATTGGTTGGAAAAGCATCATGTTATCCTAGATTGTTATAATAAGGCCTTTACTTGTTTGGATGAGGAAGGAAACTTGGGGATAGTTAAGGGAATTCCCAAGGTAGTAACCATCAGAAAAGTTTCATCCTTACAGCTAAAGAAAAGTTTTAGGAAAGGGTGTCAAATAATTGCAGCACATATGGGAGAGACAACTAAAGATAAGGTGCCAAGTATTGAAGATTATGCAATCCTAAACAAGTTTGAAGATGTATTTAAAGAAATACTGAGATTGATACCCAAGAGAGATATTGATTTCTCTATTAATATGGTGCCTGGAGTAGCCCTAGTATCCAAGACTCCTTACAGAATGAGCACTCCAAAGCTAAAGGAATTGCAAATGAAACTTGAGGAACTTTTGAAGAAGGGGTATATACACCAAAGTGTGTCACCTCGGGGTGCCCCAGTGTTGTTTGTGAAAAAGAAGGACGGTACCTTGAGGCTTTGCATTGACTTCTGACAGTTGAACAAGGTAACTGTGAAGAACAAGTACCCTTTTCCAAGGATAGACGACCTCTTTGATCAACTGAAAGATGCTAAGATATTCTCCAAGATTGATCCTAGTTCAAGTTATCATCAGGTAAGAATTAAAGAAGAAGACATCAACAAGACTACACTTAGAACAAGGTATGGTTATTATGAGTTCACAGTGGTGCCATTTGGGTTATCAAATGCCCCATTTGTCTTCATGTGTTTAATGAATGGCATTTTCAGGGACTACTTAGATAAGTTTTCCATTGTTTTCCTGGATGACATTCTTATATATTCTAAGTCTGAGGAAGAGAATGAGCATCACTTGAGGATGTTATTACAGGTACTAAGGGAGAATAAATTGTATGCCAAATGGTGAAAGTTCCCATTCTACCATAAGCAAATTTATTATTTGGGACATATCATTTCAGAGGAAGGAATAGCAGTGGACACAGAAAAGATAAAAGCCATTGAGGGGTGGCCAACACCAAGGAATGTCTCTGAGGTGAGATCATTTATGGGACTTGTGGGTTACTATAGAAGATTTTGTTAGCATTGAGAGTCACCCTCTGACTGCAAGAGGATAAGCCCAGTACCCATAAAAATAAATTAAAAGGATTAAATGGTTTGAGAAGGTGTATCAGTGAGACTGTAGAGAGAGGAAAAGATAACAGAAGTAACTGAAGATCAGTTCGGGACCATTGGGTTATGGAGTCATAAGTACCGTGAATAAGGAACGCATTTAAACCACCTATCAGACAAAAGGATTTAAGTGGTGATGAGGATAAGAAGACATAAAATGTTTGAGTGATGAACCATGAAAAATGGGCAAGATGACAGCAGATCCTCTACCGCCTCAGGAATCCATAGATCATAGAGATGCTACATCCAGACAAGAAGAAAACATAAAATGTATGTTGAACCATGAAATATGGGAAATACAGCAACAGATCCTCCATCGCCTCAAGGATCCATCAATCACAGAGATTACATCCAAACAAGAAGGGAAACAAGAAGGGAAACATGAAGGGTCTAAGTGATGAACGATGAACATGGGCAAGATAACAGCAGATCCTCCACTGCCTGAGGAATTAATGAATCACGGCTACTATGTTCAGACAATAGGAAAGACATGAAATATCTAATGAACCATCAAATATGGGCATGATAGCAGCAGATCCTCCATCACCTCAGGGATCCATAAATCGGAGAGATTACATTCAGACAAGAAGGAAAACATAAATAGCGTATAAACTAAGAAGACGGTCTGATAAAAATGATTCAAAGGAATCTTCAGTAACATATATTTACAATCCAATCCCTCAGGCATACAAACTCAAAAATCATAGAGCCCTACTCCTAAAAACTCTCTCGTCTCTCCATCCTCTAAAGAACACCCCCCCCCTTTACAAAATATTAAACTGATCGATTTATACTCCTTATCAGTCCACAACTCCCCAGAGTGTGATCTGGCCCTTCCATCCAAAACCTTACATCTGTGCCTTCTTCTATTAGATGGTGTGTGTATCCTCCCGTCAGATGCAAACTCAACTCAGCATGGGCATGCAGAAAAAACTGTCCATAGTGGTACCTCGAGCTGACAATTCTGTCTCCACGGCCAGATC
Organism: Picea engelmannii; assembly: GCA_009831015.1. Taxonomy (NCBI): domain Eukaryota; kingdom Viridiplantae; phylum Streptophyta; class Pinopsida; order Pinales; family Pinaceae; genus Picea; species Picea engelmannii. The sequence goes on from ML804793.1 coordinate 194,201, forward strand.
CTCCATGCCTTCTATTTATGGAGTGAGTTGAGGTTCCAAACACTACTCCTTTTTCATTAATTGATCTTTTGTCGGGTTCAATATGAGGCTTAACGCCTATGGGGTCGCCATGCACTGCTCTTGGATTTGACATTTATGAGCATGTGATTGTGGGGCCTTCAAAGGCGGTTTGGACCCAGACCGCTTTTGGGCCCGCAATTCACCACTAACTACCACGTAGCTCTTACATTATACCATGGTTTCGATTGCAAGACCGCTCAATAATTTTATCTTTTGAGCATGTTGTGTCCCCGCAATGGAGAGTGGTCGTTGATCTGGTCACGATATGTGATCTGGGCACTCTTGTTGAAATTAGCATCATCGCTAAAGTTTACCTACCCGCCAACTCTAGGATCCTTTTAACCATGCGTAGAGATGGCACCGAACAAGAACACTTCCTGGAGGATGATCTGACGTGGTGTCCTGGCATGATAATGCTGACATGTCATGAAAAGAGAGGCGACACATGTCACTTGGAAACAAGCAGATGAAATGCCCAAAGGTGCCTGGATTGAGTGCCACATGTCATGACTGACTAGAGCGCCACATATCTAAACTGATGACTGTCACGTATTTTGGCACTTCAGAGCTTGAGGACGGTCTGAATGTAGAGCTGGAGCTCTAAAGTGAATGATGATCGTCGATCTGAGGAGGAAACATGGCGCACAATCTGCGACTTCAGGAGAAAATGCTCCAGATGAAACCGGGAGTCGAGATGTTGAAACTCCCAAAGCCCGGATTCTTGAAGTAAATAATGACCATTCGATCTAAGGAGGACATTTGGCGCATGATCTACGATTTTGAGAGAAAACACTCTGGATGAAACCAGGAGTCAAGATGTTGAAACTCCTGAAGCTTGGATTCCTGAATTAAATAATGATCGTCTAATCTGAAAGGATGTGTGGTGCACGATCTGCGACTTCGGGAGAAAATGCTTCGGATGAAACTAGGAGTCGAGATGTTGAAACTCTTGAAGCTTGGATTCCCAAAGTAAATAATGATTGTTTGATCTGAAAGCACATGTCGCGCTTGATCTGCAACTCCGAGAGAAAATGCTCTAGATGAAACCAGGATTTGAGATGTTGAAACTCTCGAAGCCCCGATTCTCGAAGTAAATAATGACCATCTAATATGAAAAGACGTGTGGCACACGATCTATGACTTTGGGAGAAAACGCTCTGGATGAAAATGGGAGTCGAGATGATGAAACTCTCAAAGCCCGTATTCCTGAAGTAAATAATGATCGTCGAATCTAAAAGGACATGTGGCGCTTGATCTGCAACTCCAGGACTTCTGCCTGGTGCTAGACTCCACGCAATTTCATAATTATGGCACTAGACTCTGTCGTTGAAAAATGAACTTGTCTGTTTTCTTGTTTCAAACCCACAATATACCACTTCGAGTGTTGCGCTTTGTGCTTATGGATGCTTCATGCGCAGACCATGGACTTGGATGACCTGCTTCCCTTGAAAACTATATGTGATAACATTTGGCTCCACAGGGGATGGAATGCTCCCTGTGAGCTGCCAAGAACACACAATTCCAGTGCCTTAGTTGTTGGGTTTAAGCTCAAAAACATCTTGTTGAGGACAACAGGTTGTCATGTACACTACTCTACTTAAAAATAAAACAAACATACATGCTCCAAATGGAGTTAATTTATGTACAATACTACACTAACTAATTTTTACAATATTCTAGGTGAAAGCAAACTTCCACCAGAGCCATTCGAGTAATTTCCTAACTGAAAACTTACTTATTCTACCACTGATCAGCAAGGGGAAATAAAACTGTGACGGCAAATTAATTACATTCTTCAGATTACCTTCTAATGCTGAAGGTAAGACAAAGCTTGAAGGCTTTAATATCTCGAGGAAATTCAACTCCATGTATTCCCCTACAGGGTCATAAGATAGGTGATAAAACCTACCATATTTGTAACAGAAAACCTGCTCTGCTTTGCAGCTACTCACTTATGGTTGAATTTCTATGGAAAGCAAAAGTGAGTGAAAGGATGATGCAAGCTCTTGATCCACTCCTCCTTGGTCTGCTTTGATCACATCTACTAGCTGATGGCAAGAAATCTCCTCGTGTATATCAATGGATGGCTCTTTTTATTTGACATGATGCCCTTGGCAGAAGCTTTCATTTTCATAAGAAGGCTGGATGCTAATGCCTTTTTCTTCAACAAACACATCACCATATTCATCATTGTCTCCATAATGATCAAATAAAGGAGGAGCCTCGAATGAACTACCAAAAGTTATATTTTGCCCAACATGAAAAAATTGTCCTTCGTTATCAAACATGGGTTGCCTTTCAAGATTCAATCCAGGAAGAAATATCTTATCATCATCATATGATTCAAAAATAGGCTGCTCATATATAGGCTTTTTAGAGAAAGGGCTACAAAAAATATCATCTTCCAGAACAGAATCAATTTCTGCACATTCCTTACTGAGACAGCAAACACAACTTTCATCTGATGCAAGTGAACAGGGAAGATAAAGCATTGATTCCTCATCCAAGGAATCTTCTTCATCCTCACAGCTTTCATAAGAATTAGCTATATCCTGAACACAGTCTTTATACTCATCATAAAAACTACGACAAATTAACTCAGAGGAATAAAAATTTTGCTAATGCATATTGAAAACTGCATGAATTTGTTCCATGGAGGAGATGCTAGTAGGGGGCAAGGATCGATACCACTCACGAGCATATCCCTCTAATGAAAACATGAACATCTTCATTAATACATCCTCATGATGTATTCCCCACTGATGCATGAGTTCATGAAACTCAAGCAGATGCTCTGCAGGGTTGTCATCTCTATGTTCTCTAAATCTGGGGAAAAAACCACCCCACTCATCCATAGTAGGAACAACATTTGGAAAATTAGGAACATAAGAGAAATTAAAAGGAGCAAACCTCCGAGCCAAAATGGCTTCCATATGAAAATATAACTTCTTAAACTTGTGGAGTCATCATTGGATTCTTTAATCATGGAGTCTCTGAGTGAATGATAAGTAGTTTGAATGTGTCTGGTCTTCATTCACCATCAAAGATCAAATCTGATCGTTGTCGTTCTCCCAGGGAAGATATCTTCACTTTCGTCCCCGGCAGCAGTTCCATTAATGTTAGCACTAAGAGTCACCCTCTGACTGCAAGAGGATAAGCCTAGTACCCATCAAAATAAAGTAAAAGGATTAAATGGTTTGAGAAGGTGGATCAGTGAGACTGTAGAGAGAGGAAAAGATAACAGAAGTAACTGCAGATCAGTTCGGGATTATTGGGCTATGGAGTCATAAGTATCGTGAATAAGGAAGGCATTTAAACCACCTATCAGACAAAAGGATTTAAGTGGTGATGAGGAGAAGAAGATAGAAAATGTTTGAGTGATGAACCATGAAAAATGGGCAAGATGACAGCAGATCCTCTACCGCCTCAGGAATCCATAAATCAAAGAGATGCTACATCCAGACAAGAAGAAAACATAAAATGTTTGTTGAACCATGAAATATGGGCAAGACAGCAACAGATCCTCCGTCGCCTCAGGGATCCATCAATCAGAGAGATTGCATCCAGACAAGAAGGGAAACACGAGGTCTGAGTGATGAACGATGAACATGGGAAAGATAACAGCAGATCCTCCACCACCTCAGGAATCCATGAATCACAGCTACTACGTTCAGACAATAGGAAAAATAGGAAATATTTGATGAACCATGAAAGATGGGCATGATAGCAACAAATCATCCATTGCCTCAGGGATCCATAAATCAGAGACATTACATTCACACAAGAAGGAAAATAGATACAGCATATAAAATAAGAAGACGGTTTGATAAAAATGATTCAAAGGAATCTTCAATAACATATATTTACAATCCAAGCCCTCGGGCATATAAAC